>JANHFO010001241.1:212510-227706 GCA_032468095.1 Pareas carinatus | reverse complement strand
GTCTGTCTGTCTGTCTGTCTGTCTATCTATCTATCTATCTATCTATCTATCTATCTATCTATCTATCTATCTATCTACCTACCCACACACACATTATATATTGTGTGTGTCTGTAATATATTTATACACATACACACATGTAGACACACACAGAGCAAAGAAAAATGTCTTCCAAATATTTAAACATATAGATGAAACTGGCCAAAATAATTCTCGTTTTTTGATATGAAAATTGGAAATTTGTTCAGGGAGGATTTTCTTTGTGTAACCTACCTCCAGATTCAAGTGCATAATCAACCATTCCAATGCGATCTTCACTGTAGTGCTTCAGAGCATCATTTACAATATGATGAACTTGCTGAAACAAGACAACAAGACAACAATACAAGAACATTTAAAGGGGTATAATTCATAAAGGGTCACATGAGAGTTGGAGCACACAAAGTGATGGGATACCTATTCTCTGACACTCTGTTTTCACTCTTCCAAGGAACAGGCTGCTTATAAATATTTGAAATCATCTATCTATGTCTATATAGCATGTAAAGGGTACTGAAATTAAGCTGAGAGATATAAAGACTGTCCGTCCCTGTGCTAACAGCCAGAAAATGCTTCACAAGTGTTGCCCTTCCATACGGTGATAGACAAGGAAAAAATGCGATCCTCACAACTTCATGGTTCCAAGTCTGGTCAGGATAGCCTTTCAGCAAAGTTAAGTCAAACCTTTTGATATCAAAGCAAGGAGCATATAACCCTATTCCCCCTACATGACAAAACTAGCAATGAAACGGTCTCCTTCATGCACCTGAGGTGAGCGTAAGGACACAGGGAAGGCTGCATAAAACATACGGTCCATCTGCAATAAATGGGATGACTAAAGAGGTCATGAAGAAGAAAAATAGGAGGCTATCACCCCTCCATGCTGCCTAAAGCGTGTGCCCAAATTCTGCCCAAAAGTAGGGTGAGTTTTCTATGCAGGATCTATTTATGATTGATAGTAAAATGCCACAAAATGATAGTTTAATTCTGGAAGCTAACCATTCAGATACAAAACAGTGCAATTAATGCACATGTTTTTATTTGTTAAAAAACTTCTATACCGCCCTTCTCCCCGAAGGGGCCAAGGGCGGTGTACAGCCATGTTCATCACAGAGCAGGTCTTACAATCTAGATTTGCATGTGCACAAGAAAAACTTGTATAAACAACATCCCTTTATTCAGAAGATATTCAATGATGATTCTCTTAGGTTTATTGGGAAAGACATCCTCATACCTCTTCAGTTACTCCTGTAATTTCTTCTTTATGAAGGGTGACCCCAACATCCTGCACGGACAATTGTTGGTCCTTCAAGACCTTGGCAAGGATCTTACGCTCCAATTTGTGTAGCTGCTCCTGTAATTCTTCATGATGGACAAAAGGTTTTCCAGTTTTATCTTCTCTAGACCTGGACAGGAATTGGCTAAACCATGTTGGAAACTGAATTTCCACCTAATCATTAAGAGAAGAACAGATCTGATAAACAGCTTATTCCTCCATCTCCGCTTTTCATATCATGTCTGGTTTTCTATTAAATGAGGTAAAAAGTATATTGCCTATTTCAGAAGAATCTCTGAATTATTGTGGTCTTTTAAAAAGAACAGATCTTCCTTAATCGGATATCTCCCTGAATGTGTTTAGTCTCATCATCTGCAGGAAATGTCTTTGTTGGCTGGGAATGTTGTTATGAATGGATCATTTTTTGTTAACTCACTCCCAAGATTAGTTAAAATGGTCTAAAACTCAGGTACTCTAGAAAGTTTGGAGAGCAAACTACTTCCAAACTCTAGAAAATTTCCTAAATTTACTTGAGGAGTTTCCTGCTTTTTCTGTAATACTGTTGAAGACCTGGCTGATCTACAAAATATGGAGATGGCCTGTTCAATTTATACCAATGCTTCCAAAGGCCGCCTTCCCTCCAGCAGAGCTCAAGTGGCATATTGAATCACCAGAGAGTGAAATGGAGCAGACCTATAGGGGGCAGGACCACAATTGGAAGAACCTTTGGAACAAATTGATTTAAAAGTGGGAAACATATTGGAAAACCCACATCTTCTCGCATTTCCTTGATCTGTTCTGGAAGAGATTCCACTTGTCTTGACAATGCCTTCTGATCAGAACCTAAAGTCATAAGTTCCTTTTTCAGACTTGATAGATGTTCTTCCAGTTTGTCCATTTCCTTTTGGAAAGTATTCATTAGGCCTTCTTTTGTGGAGCTTTGAAAGAAGGAGAAACAGAACAAATGTTGAGTTACTACTTATAATTCAATGCAAATAAAAGTTATTTGTCCACCTTTTCAACTGTGTTTATCAAAAGCTAGCTAATAGTATGAACTTTTAAACCTTTTAACCCTCAAATTTTATCCAAACTGTGCATCTAACCTTTAAGAATAATATCCTACAAAATAAATGGGATTCTTGGACACTCGTGTCATAGCAAAGCAACTGTTGGAGAAACCCAATTTCAGTTTTGTTAATGAATTTTATGTCAGCTGCCCTGAGAGCTTTTGTTTAATGAATACCAAGGCAAAATGTTTTGGATAAATGAATATAAAAGATATCTATCTTTTTGGTGGATGGACAATTTGCATCTTCTATGGGCGGTTGAACCCCAACTCCCAGGAGAACAGCTTGGATGGATAACAACCCTGTAATTCAGTAATGTACCAAGATGCATTATCTCAAGCATGTGGATACAAAATACAGCAACCCACAATTTACTAAAATCATATTTGACTATGAACACTTTTCTTTTGCAAAGAATTGGAGGACACACTCCCTTTTTAAAAAGAATTCTAAACTTCCATGTACTGTTGCAGTCCATGTTTATTCTTGCAGCACTGTTTAGTAAACTTAGCACAGAAACAAAAGTATCCTGCACATATGAGATAGAAATATTCTTGCTTACTGCACCTTCTTGAAATGACCTGAGGAATGGTAACATTGCAGGCAAAAAATTTAAGTCAGGCTTCAGTTAAAATAATTGCAGAATAATTATTATCCTACAGTAACAGTTTGGGTAGGAATGTACTGAATATTATCAGTGCTAAATGACTTTTTCTTTTTTATCAAAAATAGGGAAATGATTTGCTCATAATGCTCAAATTACCTTTGCCACTGAGCTGTCTTCTCAAGCATCCGGGTTTCCACCTGCTGTGGGAGAAACATCAGTCAGCACAGGCAAGATTCTGTATCAATTATGAACTTTCAAGTTTCTTAGAAATCTTAGACAGACGATTAAAAGCCAAAACAACACAAAAAAAAACACTATAAAACATAAAAAGACAGTGTGTGTGTGTGTGTGTGTGTGTGTGTGTGTGTGTGTGTGTGAGAGAGAGAGAGAGAGGGGGGAGGAATGGTTGATCTTTGAGCCAATTTTGCATCAGTTCATGTTCTTAGATTGCTTGTAGGATAACTTCCTGACATGCACACTTGACAGATATAGGTCATTAAATAGAGGCTATTGTTATATAGACCATCGTGGCGCAGTGGCTAGAATGCATTATTACAGGCTAATTCTACTCACTGCCAGGAATTCGATTCTGACCAGCTCAAGGTTGACTCAGCCTTCCATCCTTTCAAGGTCACTAAAATGAGACCCAGATTGTTGTTGGGGACAATATGGTGACTCTGTAAACTGCTTAGAAGGCTGTAAAGCACTATGAATTGGTATATAAGTCTAAGTGCTATTGCATTGGGGATCTCTCAAAGCCGGCTGAGAGGAAGCAAGCAAATGCTAGTAAACCATCCAGTAAGATTAGACTCTAGGGAATTAGGCTAAACCAGGAATAAGCAACCTGAAGCTTTGGTGCCTCAGACTATGTGTCCTGTCTCTATATTGTACAGTCCCTACAGCATCCTCCTGATTTGCACTATACCTTCCCACCATTTTGCAGAATAAAAAAAGAAACTGTGGTTAATCCTTAAATGTAAACTAAAAAAATAAAAACTCAAGTCCACCACACTTCCTAAGAAAGGAAGAAAATCCTCAATCCTCCACAAGTGTGTCATGAGCAGCTGATTTTGCTTCACAAAACAGACTCACTGCAGATCTTCCAATTCCCCCAACCACCAACGCCCCAAATATTGGGACAGCACAACACATCCTGAAGATCGATGTACTGAATTTAAGATAATCTTCTTCTTGGACTGTTTCCTTTAATAACAACTATTGAACTATTTGTATAAATGGAAGTCCCATTTTAGGATAAAGTCTGCTAAAATTCAGTGGTATATAGAATAATAGGATCTATATGTCTCACATTTAAATGGAAAAATTTTACTGTTCATGCCCAATAGTGTTGCCAGATGTTTCAAAAAGTTCTGAAAAACAGCTCTGAAATATTGACATAAAGGTTACATGCATAAACTCTACAGAGCAAGACAAGTCTTTCCCATAGCATTACATCTCGACCACTTTGTAACAAAAGGTGAACAAATTCTACCTCAGAAGCATGAGAGACTTTCTTCAGGAGACTGTCAAAATTCTTCTGCATCTGGGATCGGAAAGCATCCAACTTATTCTACGCAAAAGAGAGGAGAAAAAAGAACATGGAAAATGAAAAAAAGCTGATTAAAAATTGAAGTAGAGTTTTAGATTTTACTTATTTAAAATTTATTTAACATTAAAAAATCAAGTTCAGATATATAATTATAAAGAGCAGTCCTCCCGTCTGTTCATCGAGATATCACTATACATAGTTCTTATGCCCCAAAACAGCAATATTTTCAGGTATCAGGAGCCTGTATACACACATTTTATGAAATGGTGGCAATCTCATCCTGAGTTCTTATGAGATTTCAGGTAATATCAGTACAATCTTGACTATTTCTTTATCTTGTGAAATTTTTATCTACTTTATTTAATGTTGAGATTCTGTAAATGCAAAATGCAGTGGCTCAAGTGCTCACCAGTGGCAGTTGGTGGGACCAGATTATAGCCGTATTATGGGCTCTGCATTGGCTCCTATTAGCTTTCAAGTACAATTTCAAACTATAAAGGCCCTCATAGCTTGGCTCCAAGTTACTTGCAGGACTGAATCGTTTCTCTGAAATTGGACGACCAATTTGATTATGCCAGAAGAAACAATCGGTTGCTCTCCATTTTCAGGATGTCAAGGGAAGCTGAAGGCTGGAAACATTTTTGATGGTCGGGCCAGCTCTCAGCTATGAACTTTTGTTGGAAGTTTACTTAGCTCTGACACTGTTCACTTTCCAGAAGTTGAAGATGGAATTCTCCCAGAGGGTATCTGAACCATGTCACCACCTAATTGTTGCTAATGGTTTAGGTATTTTAGGTATTTGTTCTTTCTGTATATATGTCTTATGTGTTATTTTATTGTAAGTTACCAAGGGTCTATTTAGATTATGGCAGAGTACAACTGCAAGGTCTGATGAACTTCTATTTTGAGATTGAAGATTAGCATTTTTTAAGCAATTAGTGGCTCTAGTTCACAATAATTCAAGTTTTGACAGCGCACCTCCCCTTTAGACCCAGCTGGCCTCCTTGCTCCCTGACCTGGAGATGAAGATCTGTGTCTGAGCGAAGCTTCTCTCTCATGGCTGCCTCTTGCTGAGCCATCAGCTCATGCAGAAGCACCAGGGTATCGTCATGTGACAGAGGGGCACCTTCTGTGTTCTTTCTTTTCTGGAATTCTAGCCTAGAAGCTGCAGTTTCCAGAGTCTCAAAACGTCTTTCCAGAGCCTGGAGCCGAGACAAAACCTGCTGCTGGGCCTGTTAATCAAGAGATAATATTAAAGAAAAAAGAATGAAATGCTGTTCTCACCAAGAGTTTAAACAAATAAATTATGAAGGATGTTCTATGTGATTTGCAGCCAATGCTAAAAGGAGAAACCTGGATCATTTGTGGATGAAAGGAATAACATTTTTCTTCATTATATTGTTTTGAGGTTGCTCCAAAATGCAACATAATGATCAGGTATAATTTTCATTATTTATGATTCGCTTTAAATTATGAATTATTTTATATTATATTCCCTTTTATGTTGAGATGTATATAGTAGATGTATTTGCGATATTTAATCTCTCTCTCTCTTTCTTTAAAAAAAGAACTTGAAATAGTGTAGAAAGCATCCTCTTCTCCATTCCTCCCCCAATCTTCTAATGATATAGATTGGACTGCAAACGGTGGCTGGTCAAAATTCATTTAGTAAACACTGACAGGTGATGTGGACGTAACTTGAATTTCTCGTTTGTCCAGTATTTTAAGCAATATAGCATACAACTCTTCAAATGCTATAAAACTCCACTCTCTCAGTCCCAGCCAATAAAGCTAATGGTGTTGGAAGCTGCAATTCAGTAAATTGTACAATGTGTCAGTTGTGGCTTTTTCCGGATTGGGAGTCCCTGCGCTCAGTCACTTGAGCCCTGATCATCTACTTTTGAACTACTGCAATGTGCTCTACATGGGCTACCCTAGAAGAGCATTTGGAAACTACAACAGGTGCAGAGTGTGGTGGCACGGGCAGTTCTTGTGCCCCTAAGGTAGCCCATGTCACATCACTACGAGCTGCACTGGCTGCAATTTGCTTCCAAGTGCACTTCAAGATTTGGTTATTACCTTTAAAACCCTGAATGGCACAGGACCAAGTTACTTCATGAACTATCTCATCCCAATGGACTTGCCTGCCCATCCATGCTGTCAGAGGAGGCATGCTGCAGGCCTATCAATTAGGGAATTTCAGCTGGCGTGGTCCAGGACAGCAGCCTTCTCTACTGTGGCCCCTGCCCTTTGGAACATCTTGGGCCCTGAGGTGAGATCAGCTCCCACCCTCCTGACCTTCCATAAGGGCCTGAAGACCTGGTTGTGCCAACTGGCTTGGGGACTCAACAGAGGAGTATCACACTGGAAGTGGTTGAAGAATTAGGAATCTCTCTTCCCCTCCTGCTCGTCCTGCTCCCTCCCCATCTTTTAACTGTAACTTTACTTTGGACTGTAATTCTATTTTTATTGCTTTTAGAAATATTTATCTTTTATGGTTTTATGGCTTTTAATGTTGTAAGCTGCCCAGAGTCGCTTTAAAATGAGATGGGCATCAAACACATTTAATAATAAACCAATTAAAAGCCAAATTTCTCACTGAGGAATACATATTCTTGCTTGATATTGATATCATACTGCACATTGTTATTGAAGATGCATTAAATAGTTAAAATGTGTGGAATATCCTTGTAGATCAAATCAATATTAAATCTGTAAATAGAAGGATTTGAAACTGAGACTATATTCTTTGCATAAGCCCATGTAGTAAGTTCACAGCAAAAACAATATTCAGGGGCCTCCTTAACTCATTTTATTGGCCATTACAGTAATGATTACACACTACTTTTCAGTCTGAAAGAATCTACCAAAATAACATTAAGCTGGTTAAGTGTCTGTGCTACATTTATGACATGGATGGAGAAATCGTTATGATTCCTCTTAAAGCACTGTCCATCTTCAGCAAATATGAGAATTTTGCAATAGGTGATATCCAACATGAATATTCCCTACAAACACCCCCTAAATCCACATAATACACACCTCAGAAAATATAGCAGAGTCTCCCATGTCATGGTCCTTCTTGGCGCCAGAAGGAAATAATTTCACTGTTCCCCAAGAAAACATAGAAGGTTGGAGCCCAAAGGGATAAAAATACCAAGCACCTAAAATAATTAGAAAAGGAAGTACATCAAATAAAAAGAAAAAAGAAAATTGCAAAGTATATTCCTGAAGATTCCAAACAGGTTGGATGAGGGCTGCCAGACTGTATTGTGAAACTCAAGATATTGATCACATAATTCTAGAGTTCAGTGTTACATTCTGTATTTTCTAAACTCTCATTTGTTTTTAGAACCATGCCTTGAGAAAGATATAACATAAAGATATATTTCTAGAAAAGAGAATAGTTGGAAACATGTCAGATACTGAAAGAACTAATGCTGTCACCAGCAACAACATAAAGCTCCTTTTACTATCTTATTGCTGATATACCATACAGGCTGGCTGGGGGATTCTGGGAGTTGAAGTCCCTGCATCTTAAAGTCGTCACAGTTGAGAAACACTGCTATCTGGATATAATTCTTCAAAACCATTTTAAAACTATATTTATATTTTTTCTGGTCTTCTAAGGAAGTGATTCTAGCCATTAGGTGTAGCTCTTCAGCACTTATTGTGAATATTGTCTGATCAAATGGAGCTGTGGCTGCAGTTGGAAAGGAGATATAGCATGGAAGAAAGCCATCATAGTCTAAAGAAGGGATACCTTCAACAGTGTTAGCACCGACCATGCTGGGAGGAAAAGCAGAAATCAGTCCTTCTGAGTTTAGCTTTCAGTTGTATCAGGGAAACACCAAAGCCCTATAATTCTTAAGAAATGGACCTGGAATTCCTCCCACAAGTATTCTCAGTTGGATCCCCAGACACATTCCCACTCTCAAAGAAGAAGTTAGTCTTTTAAACGTCAGCTTTAATAAGAACTGCAGAAAAAATAATTGCTACAAAACTCCCTTCCATTGAAGATCTGTACACTGAACAATCCAAAAAGAGACCGGGGAGAATAATTATGGACCCATCACATTCTGGACATTATCTGTTCGAACTTCTCCCCTCCGGATGACGCCACAGAGCATTGCAAACCAAAACAACCAGACATAAGGATAGTTTCTTCCCTCATATCATCAACCTACTAAACAGTTAACTCATAGGACAGTGTTAGTACGAAGGGTGTTCTGACAAGATGAAATGGGTTTTGTCTGCACTTTACAAGATGACTATAAATGTATCTTATGCTTATATACATATTTGATTAAGCCTATATATGCCTATATATACAAAAGATCATGATTATGCTTATATATTCAAACTGACTATGAATGTATCTGGATTGTATCCTTGTTGCGTATGTATGTTGTTTTGAGCACTATCACTTAAGACAAATTCCTTGCGTGTCCTGACACACATGACGAAAATAAATTCTGATTTTGATAGAATGAAGATCTTATAAGAAGCTGACAATTGATTCAGATCATTGCAGAGTAGCATTAGTTACAAGATTATTAATCATTTTTGAAGCTAGGCAAAGAATCCCTATGCCTTTATCTGCAAGGTGGCAAGGTTTTGGACTCACTCAATTCAGATCTATACCATTAAACAGTTTTATCTCATTTTGTTTGGGACAAGTCACTGCTTGAGTGGAATGCTTTCCTGAGAACAAGAACTGCATAAGGCGGAGAAATTCTTCTCGGTCACTGTTTTCCTAATTAAAATTTTCCAGCTGGGTTTATCTGCTCAAATGTCATGAAGAAAGCCAAAGATTTTTCTATCCAGAGGTACCATTTTTTTAGAGAGGAAGCAATTTTTAACAGAAAAAATAGGAGTGCATTAAAAAACTGTTTCCCTCTCCATTTTCCCTTCCTTCCTCAACAGTTGCATAATGTAAAGCAAAAGTCTGCAGAAAGAATCACATGATGAAATATAAGATCTACAATAGTACTACTTTCAGGGTGATGTCATCTCATACTTTCTAGGAGGTACAGAGAAAGGGAGACAGGCAAACATGAAACTCACCATAACCAACACAGCTCAGGAGCAAAAGCAGAAGCAAAAACAGCAGTATCTTCTTCAACACTGGATAGCTCCTGAGTCCCAAACAACAAGAGAGAGAGAGAGAGAACAAACTATTAATACAAGGCATAATCAAGCATTGCAAGCAGAGCAGTGCTGCCTCAACTTGCTTTTGAAAATAGAACATGTGATGTGAACCACAATGAACTGAGGTTTACATTCCAACTTCATATTATTGGCATGCTGAAGTCATATCAAATATAAATGCCACAGTTAATATTGGAAAGTAATCAAAACATATGGACTTGGTTCACATATTGTACTGTGTTGTTTACTTAACCAGACATATACTAAGCTGTAAGCCACAAATTACTAATTATAATGACCACGTTCATTCAACCTGCTAAACCAATGTGCAATGTGTTTATGTATCTATAGTCTGCTTGTGTTGTATTGATTTAATGTGTTGAGTAGACTAAGCTACTGCAGTATGGTTTGTAAACTACATGAAATAGGATTTAGTTATTATGTGAATCCAGCCAATCATGGCTTATTGAATGGGGAAAACTTAATTTAGCAAAATGTATAAGCCCAATCATTAACTACAGTAGAGTTGGGCCACTTCAAACTTTTAAGTCCATCCCATGGCTCTTAGGCATCTGCTGTTGGTTTGCATATGATAACCATTTAGTTGGTATGATGGTTGTTAAATAAAACAGGATTGTAGCAGAAACACACACACACATTCTAAAATCCTGTTGAATTTGGAGATACTCCAAGCTGTGCACCTGCAGGAATTTCTTCAATTCCCCTCTTTTTTTAGTTACTTCTCCAGTCCATCCAGAAATCAAAGTTAGCTACATTCCTTTATATTTCAAATTCTATTCCCACTAACCGTGTTAAAATGAAGATATCCAGGAGAGAGGCTGTAGTTGTTAGACGATACCACAGGGTCCCAATCCACCAATATAACAAACCAAAGAACCGACCTACAAAAACACAGAACAGCTTTTAAAAGCACAACAGTTCAGCTTTCTTTCCATCTCTTTCCGTCCTCTATAGCAGGATTTCTTAGATTTCATACTTGCAAATTCAACAGCAGAAATGATGATTTTCAAAAACCACATGATATTATTAATTATATATAAATAATTTACAAATTATTTAAAACATTAAATAAATTCCAAGTTGAATTGCATTCTTGAACAAATTAATTTCAAAGAATGAATCTGAAGGATTAGAACTTCGTCAGATGCTTGAGTCTCAGCCTCTAGCTATCTCTTAGCATAATTCTCTATATCCCTTCCAAATGAACATTTTCAGCATTATTTTGTTACCATATCAGATAGGTTAGCATTGAAAATGCAATACATAGACAGACACAGCTGTACAGCCCTCTTTACTAACTTGTGTAATATGTAATCAAATTTCTAACAACCCTCTTCCATTTACCTGGAACAGTAAGCACCAGCCAAAGAAAGGAGCCTACTTTGGAGACGACATTCTTGAATCCCAAACTGGATGTATTCTGGTCCATGGAAGAGCCACCTGCATGAAGCAGAATATCGTCTTGTCAGCTGACAAGTTATCGTTGATTTTTTTGTTTCCTTTGGTCACATCCATACATCTTTCTTGTTCCAACATGACAAAGGCCCATGAACCATTTCCAAGGAAATGGCTAAATGTTACCACCTTTGTTTCAATATCCATCTTACATTAAGCTTGACAACAGGTTAAAATGCTCTGTTATGGTGGCGATTTCCCCCACATTCCACCTCAAGGCATTGAATGCAGGTCTCTCTCTCTCTCTCTCTCTTCTCTAGTAGGGCCTGCTTATTGGCCTCAAAAATAAAGTGTTGCATTTGGCATGTCACCTTTGGATTAGTAAGTCATTGGGTTGGTCTACATGTAACTGTGATGGTGCACCTCAAAACCAAGTGTGTAATGGAACACTGATTTTTATAATTGAGAGTCACATGGGCAACTATAAAAATTCAATCAAGCAATCACAGCAGCAACACAGCAATTCTACTGCCTATTGAGAAAGCCAATTAAGGGAATAGAAAATGCAGTGGAGAAGTACTATTGGAGCAATCAGTCATTCCTCTCACAGTCATGCCCACTGAATCTCTATAAACAAGAGCGCCACACTTCCAAGTGTACAGGGAGGGCTAAGTGGGTAGACAGCCAAATGTGAAAGCTATATGCTACTCTGCCAATCTCAGGATGGAGTAGCAGCCCAATGAAGCAGCTAAATTGTTTTGATCATCACCTTTCATGCATGCACATACGCATATTCACATAAAGATTCAGAACAAAAAGAAAAGCAGTATTTTTTTAATGAAACCATATTCATGGTGCTCAAACCTAAAACAGTACTAGCACTTTAAGGGAAATAACTTTGAAGCTATGGATGATAGTAGGTTTGCTAATTACATCTGTGACTTAAGAGTGATGTGGGAATGGGAATCCATTTGTTTTGGGAGGATCTGAGTTTCTTCCTTACTTTTTCCCTCTCCAATGAGCAGGTTCAAGGCAAGAGCAGCTTAAAAGGAGAGAGCAAAATAAGTCAGGAATTGGTCAAACAAACCAGCGGTTTCCCTCACTTACTTTATCTGTCCAAATCAGGAATAAAATATGAACAGTTGTACTGTTTCAGTGACTGAATTCGTCTGACTTATGAAAGCGGATTGCAGCCATGGTTATTAATCTTTCCTCTGTATAATTTAAAATTACCCTCTGCCAACTGTATGGAGATGGTAATTATTGACTCTGCATTGCCAATCCGCAGATTATTTTTGCAACAGCTATTTTTTAAAAAACAAACTGAATAATTAATATTATAACTTTTTTTTTACAAAAAAACAACAGACACAACTTCCTGAGTAATGAGTGGAATAACAAGGACCTGTGATGGAACCAGAAATCAGGTTTTAAGTATGCACAGCTTTGAGGCAAACTTCAATACATGCAGTTCAAGTTGCTCATCAGGGCTTTTGTTAGCTGATGACTTTCTTTAGTTTATAAAGCCAACCAGTTTTTGCTGTAAATGATGTTAACAAATTTTATTCCCTATGTTTTTCCTCCAGGAGTCCTGTCTGATTGCTTAGGTGCCCAGCACTTCCCCATACCTGTGTAGTCATCCTCAGAGGAATAGCCAGATGAAGAACCATAAGTGTCATATGTCTTCCTGTCTCCTAATCCATTGATTTTCTTACTGGACTCAGTGGTCTCCATGCCTCTTCTCCTTCTCAGTGAAAGATCCTCACCTGACCACAGATTACAAAATTTATTTTAAAAATAAACACAATAGTTTTTATACATTTCCTACCGAAAGCTTGTATGTAACTAGATATCATCGGCTTTAGACATGTTCAAATAAGCATACCATTTAGTGAAAACTGCAGGAGAGTTTAAAGATTAACTCCCTTTTGCCTTGAGTATATTTTTGGAATTCTACCGTCCCCTCCACGTCCATGCTTAATAATCATTGTTGATGGTGCAGGTGATGGATTTCGACACCATCAAGAGCTACAATATTTTATATTAATTGGTTGGATGTTTGAGAATTTCACCAATCAGAATCCTTTGAACAGTCTTTCCTCTACTGGATTTTCAGTATCTGTCCCAATCCAATTCTCCCTCAGTCCTTTTTAATACTGTCTTCCATTCAAAACTCTACCAACTAATCCAGAAAACACCATGCAAGGCCTTCCAGGTACTGCTATACTTCAACTTTCATCAGCCATAACTAGCATTCCAACATCATTTGGCTGATATCCATGGGCACCAGTTGAACAGAAGATAGAATGTCAGAAGTATATTGACAGCATACAAGAAATAAATATTAAATGAACTCTCTCAAGCAATCTGTATAAACAGTATAAGTCACAACAAAAGAGCCCGAGAGATCTCAAAGGCCAAATGTTGTCTTCCATGAGCATCAAATTGGAAACGTTCGGTTCAAGTCCCATAAATGTCAGATGCTGCAGAAGAATATTCTAACTTGGGTATGAATGATGCCAACTATAGAAAGATTGGACGAGATGTGAAAAACAATTGGGGATTTGTACAATGATGATGCAGAGCCAATAAGATTGAAAAACTTATGTGGTCCTACAGATGTTGCAAAAGCCAATGCTCATCAGCCCCAATTAGAATTGCTAGTCTAGTCCAAAAACATTTGAAGGGCTATGGGTTCCCAAATTGTTGTTTTGCAGCTTATATTAATTTCTCCAAAGCAAGTACTCTCCATATATTTTGGGACATGCAAGCTACGAGAACATTTCAGAGAAATACTTACTCCAATATGAACTGCTTTCCAATGGCTCATCAAGGGCCGCACTAGTTTTAAGAGAAAATCCTCTGTCATCAGTCAGATAAGACTCACTAATGACAGATTCACTGTAATAGGAGGTATTGTGGGGAGTAGAACTGATCCCTAGGCTAGGTGCAGGAGAGAGACGTTTCACACTGCTTGGTTTCCTTCTCAGAGTTCGGCTGCAGGAAAAGAAATCAGAAATGACATATTGATAACATAGTACATGTTAGATGAAGAACATGCAAATGCATATACACATGCATAAGTGCAGTTATTTAGAAATAGCCCCAATATACTCCTACCACTTAATAGAATCCACACCCTTAAGAGTAGAATTGAATGGGAAAGAGATAAGAGGGAAAAACAATATTTTCCTAGCAATATTGCAAGCTGGAACTTGATCACTCTAAACAAGTTGAGAAAATATCTTGTGGTACAAGTTCAAATATAGCTGGGATTTCTGGAAGTTGCCATCTCATTGCATGTGGATGAGAGTGGATTGGAAAAGGTTACAGTGATGTAACAACTGCACCTTTCTTTACCTAATGAGTTCTAACATAATTTCCTTTTAGTTTGCTTTGTATTTTCTTGTTTAATTCCAAAGTTGTAGTACTGTTTGGCAGTTCGCTTGAACTACATATTCGGCGACTTCACTTATGGAACAGAACAACTATAATAGGTTGGGTGACACCATTTTCTGTCCATCAATACTTAACAGCAAATTTCCCAACTGGGTCCCTCTGAATATGTTGAGACCAAAATTCCCAACAAACATGGCTAAGAGAGATGCAGTTTCAGGTCATCCACAAGACCCCAGTTTAGGAAAAGCTGCTCTATATTATAGCTTGGAGCTCAAGAAATAGTCAGTGAGGTGTTTAGGATATGTCAAATACTAGAGGAAACTAGAACTATCCAGAAACCTTGCTTCACAGAGAATTAAAGGAAGCATGCAGCTTGCTCCTACGGCAAATTGAAATAAGAACTTGGATTTAATTTGTTTATAACCATGAGAGACATGAGACCGAACAATGCAGAAGAGCTGAAGGCCGCTATTGAAGCATTCTGGTCTTCCCTAACACCTCAGCAGTGTCACAGGCTGATAGCATCCATGCCACACCGCATTGAGGCAGTAATTGCTGCAAAAGGAGCCCAAACCATGCACTGAGTACATATGCATACTGATACTTTTCAGACGCCTGATATTGTTCTATGTACAATCCTTGTTTTATTGATTTCATGTAATATTCTAATTTTCTGAGATTGTGAATTTGGG
>JANHFO010001241.1:179105-192806 GCA_032468095.1 Pareas carinatus | reverse complement strand
TTAAATATTTTTAGTAAATTTTATATCTTTTTTGGCCTGATTTAATCTTTTGAATTATGCTTTTATGGTCTGTATTTATAAATGTGTTTTATTTGGCCTGTTAGCCACCCTGAGTCCTCCGTGAGAAGGGCAGGGTATAAATAAATTCTTAAATCAACAAACCACGATAATTGCTATTATAAACCATAAAATATACCATTGCATGTTGATTAAGGGAGTTTTTAGCTAGACACATTTTGTCTGAATTTTCTTACATATATCCTGAAAACAATCAGCAAAGTTTTACATTTTGTATCTGTGTAAGTGTGAAAGGTGAACTTTGTTTGCATATTAACCTGAAACTGAGGACAAGAGCAAAAATAAGTTACACTTTTGTGCTATATAACATTGACAGTTTATGAAACTCACAGAGCCATTGGCAATTGGTTGGACAGAACTGGGCTAAATCGGCCAACAGTAGACTTTGATAAATGGTGAATATAAGACCTTCAGTGAACTTTCTGAAATTATTCAAGGCCCTGAAATTTACTTAAGATGCAAGCCTCTAAATTCCTGATTGTGACAAGTTTTAACTGGCATGAATTTGGTTCTTCTGAAGTGTGATAACCAGTGAGAAAAAGAATATCCCCTTATGGAATTGTAAGGCAATGGAAAAAACCCAAACAGGTCAGAACAAGGGACTCTGAGAAATGTTACAGAAGAAGCGATTGTTTTCTTGTGAATTTCAGCACAGTGTATTGCCAGTGAAATCCTATTCTGGAGAAGCTGGGGGGCAGCCAGTTTTACACAGACAGAGATCCTTTGTTTTGCAAGATGGATCTTGTGGCTAAGAAACTCTGCACCACAGACTCCCTCCTACAAGCTGAGCTGAAACATCTGCAGTGGAAATGACAGACAGAGACTGAATGATCTGGGGCCTTGTGCCTCTGCCTTCTACTACCACTGATCCTGGTCCCTTGTTCCCAATATAAATGCATCAATATACTTACCCATGAGAAAATCAAGCATAGTCATGTCAATGAGACTCAGAAGTCTGGCTGTATTGTCATAGGGTGGAGTCTTTCGAACCTGAGCACAGTAATTTTCATCCAGTTCCCACCTGGGAAAAGTCAACCATGATTGAGTATTATCTGCTAAAATTTTGGTCTAATGTCTCAGTTCAAAAAGGCCTTAAAAATTCATTGCTTTGGACAGGCTGATCAACAGAAATAGAGTAAGTGGCACGCGTGCCCTGAAATATAATGTATTTTTGTGACATGAGCCTTTCCCACAGGTATGAAGCAATATGTCTCAACCTCTTAAAATAAGAAGTTCATTTCCTCTTCTTCATTTCCAGGAGATAGTGCCAGCTAGGGGACAGATCAGTATTTATTTATACTATGGTGAATAGGGAAATATAACTTTTTGTTGATATCCTTGTTCCATCATGGTTATATGCTTATATATTTTTTTATTTTAGATTTCTGAAACTCAAGATATTTATATATAGAAGAAACATAAAAAACATCTATTTCTGTTAGTTACTTGAGACCTATACTTTAATTCTTTTTAAACAGAATCAGCTTCTCAAAATCACTAGTGATAAAGGAGCCACTGAATATTTTGCAGGTTTGGTGTTCTTTGTCCCCTTACTGGACTTTTCTTGGGATCACATGAGTATAAAAGCAAGGGGATTTAAAAAAGTAAAATAGATGCAAAACAAAAAAAGAGGAGATAAGTTGGCCAAATTGGTGGGCTGAGGGATGTTTGTACAGATTCCCTTAAGTTTAGACTAAGTGCCTCACTTTAACCTTTCTTTAATTGTTCTGTTTGTCCAGCCATCTCATTTCTTTCCACGCTATCTAAAAGCTTTTTTGCCATTTAAATTCTCTGTTTAGCTGTACCAGCTTTTTTTATCTCCTTTTGGATACTCACTCAGCTTTCTTGGTCTTGGAATAGGAGCGCCTCCAGGGACTCCGCCAAGAATGGCGTTCAGCTATTTCTTTGTCAGGCAACAAGGCTGCCATTGATCCCTCAAGCTGGTCAGGTTTGCCACATAAAGCATGTTCAGTGGAGCAATAGTAGGAGCACTCGCCAAAGAAACAGATGTTGCCAGCTGGTTAATCCAGGCAAAATGGAGGGAAGCAAGAGTTAGGCAACTGCAACAGGGAGATATGATAGATTGTGCCACCACCTGCCTTACAGATTCGAGAGAGAAGGAAATAATTTAAATTCCTGTCATAGTTAATTTGTCTTGGCGTTCCCTAACCTGTTGTGCTTACTACAATGCAGTGTTGAAGCTGGCCAAGAATTGTAGGAGCCACAATAAATCTAGGGGCAGTTTATTGGGAAAGATTTAGACAATTACTCCCATGAATTCAAAGACACAATTACTCATTTTTCCAAAGTTAGGGGGAGATGTCAATAATGAGGCAGGGAGATATTCACCTGGGGAGATGAAAAACGTTTTAAACAGTTTCTTATCTGTTGTAATGTCACGAATTTCCGTGCTTATGTTCACCAAGCGTCCAGAAACTGGGGGAATTCTTCTAAAGTCCAGAATCCTACATGGAAAAGGCAAATGCAGCAGAAAAGTTTGAAAAAAAAACCCCAAATAGTTTAGCCTATACACTATTAACATCATATAGCCTACAATCAAGCAATAGCAATTAACTTTTTCTAATAATTTTATTAGCCATCATATTATAATTTTAACTGCTCCCTTTTTTAAAGAAAAAATGTAAAAAAGTTTAAGATTCAGGCTAGATTTAATCCCTTTTAACTGTTTTATATTGTACTTGTATTTGTATTTTTGTATTTTAATTTTGCCTGTAAGCCGCTCTGAGTCCTTCGGGAGAAGGGTGGGGTAGAAATAAAAATTTGATTGATTGATTGATGATGTGGGCCTCAAGCCTTGACCTGAGGTTTGCCTTCTAGCTTAGCAAACTGCTATGGACTGGATGCATTGTAGGATATCATCTATCATCTTCTGCCCCTTTATGGGTTTTTTGGTGAAGGATTTCTTGATAGATTGCCTCTTACTTTGGGTGTGTGTGTTAAATTATCACTGCAATCCTCTGAATGAATTGGAGCCCTCATCTAAATTTCTCATGATGCTACTTTGCTCTGAAATTTAAATGGGGCTTCCCAGATGTTCAGGGAGACCCAGTGCAAAGGTGTAAATCCTGCTAGAAGTGGGACTATACCCATCAAGTATAGTTTTTACTGATGTCCAGTGATGGATCAGCTTTAAAATGAATGGGTCTCATGTAAACATGAAATGCCTAGCTGGGAAAGCAACATCTTCTCTTTGTCACAACCAGAATCTTGGATATCCTAAGCAGAGCTAGAATTTCAGAATGACTGTCAATAACTCATGGTCTCAACAGACTAGATAAAATGATGAAAACTGGTGACATTCTAGAAGTTCTATGATTCTTGCTTCCGTTAAGTAAACATCATAATCCTGTAATCAAGGATATTCAGATGCATGCCCCCCATAAAATCTAAAATGTTCTATAGCTTGTTGTATGCCTGGATCTCATTTCAGTCATATTTTGATTGATTATGTGACACCAAGTCATTTTCTACTCCTAGTAATCTCCTTTTCTCCACGATGATTTGTCCTAACCTAGTCTTTCAAGTTTTCCAACATTGCAGACATTGTCGTTGTAACTGAATCCACCACTTTGTTGCCATCACCTTCTCTTTCCTTTCACTTTTTCCAGAATTAGATCCTCCTCCAGAGATCCAGTTTTTCACATAATATGTCCGAAGTAAGATAATTTGAGACTGGTCATTTGCATCTTGAATGAGAACCCTTGTTTGATTTGTTCAGTGATCCATTAGTTTGGGGTGGGTTTTTTTGTGTATGTGTGTGTGTGTCCATGGCATTTTCAGGTGTCTTCTCAAACACCAAGGTTTAAAAGCATCTGACTGGTGATTGTTTTTATTTTGATATATATTTTACCCTTCTTTCTGCTCACAGGGCAGAAAGCTGTCTTCTACTAGCTCAGCCTTGCCTACTCCAATAACGACAGCTCAAAAGAGTCTAAGAGTTCTTTTGCTGTACCATTGGGATTATTCTGCAACAGGAGCTGCCAAAAGCTGACTCTGTCTACAGACAAAGTGTATATTCTAGGACTAAACTATGGTATTTTTTTTTACTAATCATCTATTGAAAATAAAGCATAGGTATATTTTAAAGAAGAGAATCCGACTGAACTTACCTGTCCAAGTGAAAAGCTGATATTTCTGCATTGTGCCGCTCAAAGTCTGAAAAGTAAAAGAAATCTTCTGAAGTCTCCTGGTCTCGGGTTTGTCTAGAAATGCAAAGAGAAAAATAGAATGGAATTATCAGTAGCACGTTTACCAAGATGTAGTACATCCAGCTCTCAGAATCCCCCAACAATATGGCATTACTAAGAATTCTGGGAGATGTCGACATTTGGCAGATGCTCATATATAGAGAAATTGTCAGGAAAATAGGTAACTTGTGGCTGAAGTCAAGTCCACACCTCCTTTGCACCAGGGAGATCAGTTTGCACATGAGATAAGAATGTGCAAGATTATTACAGCAAGTCAGATTTGCATCCATCATCTCAGTATTTTTTAGCAGTAGTAACTCTTACGAATTCAAGTAGTAGATATTTTGTCGGTGTATCTGGAGATGCTGGAGACATTTTGCATGCAAAGTGCATGTTCTGCAAAGCTACAGTCTTTCATGTGAATCTGTTCAAATAAAGTAGCATCCAAATGATGCTGTTAAATTTTATCATCTTAAAGTATTTTTCTTAATTCAGACCTTTCCAGGAATGTTTGGGTTACAATGTCCATTATTTCCAAATGGGAAGTGTTGAGATTGTGGAGAGCTTCAATTTAAACCTTTCACCAGCAGAGGTCGCACATCTCCATCAAAACCGAACTCTGTTGCTAAGGGCTGCATTAGCTACAACTGCTTGGGTGGTAATAAGGATAACTATTTTTTACTATAGCACCATTTGTAACCATCCTGTGGTATAAAGATTCAGAGCAATTTTAAGGACGTTTCTATTAAATATTCAGTGCAATCAGTCTGAACACTCATGAATATGACACCAAGTTGGGGGAAGTAGGCTTATTGATAGGGAACAGAAATGCAATATTGCTGTTGTTTTGTTAGGGTACAGGGAATGCTTTAAAGGGTTGTGAATGGGTGTTTTTTTCCTGAACCTTTGAATACTTTTGGTTTTAATTCCAATGAAATTATGACACTGCCTGCTAGTATTTTGTGTTATTTTCCCAGCTATTCCCAATACAGTGAGAAGTGTGCCCATTTTTGAAAGAAACATTCAGCCTTTAATCAGATTTGCAGCTGTTGATGATTTATTACACTACTCCTGTACAATTTTATTATCTCTGTGGCCATGACATTTTTTTATGCAGATGAAACTCCATGAGAAATACAGAGCAAGTCGATCCATTTCTGTTTCAGTGCCAGCCTTATAAAATGTGTTATGTGGGATATAGAACCAGGCTGTCCCAGCAAAGGGGCACATGTATTATTTTTCTAGAGTGGGCTTCATTTCCTTTTGCCCATAAATCAATATGGAGGCATCCTTGTAGTCAGCAACAGCTGTACTTGACTTTATATTTTGATGCTTAAGTTGCTTATATCAAGTTGATTATGATAAGAGTTATTGCATAGATGTGTTTAGCAATATAGCCAATGCTACAAACTTCTTTTTCACTTGGGATACAGGTGCCAATCCCAGGATTGCCGTATCAGCTTGCTAGACAAAGATGCTTTAGCTACCAATTAATTTACAAAGTGCAGGTTTAATGTAAATCCATCATGAATCAGTGGAATGCATGAAAACATGCTTAGGGCCAAAATATCAGAGCACTCTCCCATGTCAGACTGAAATTCCCAATTTTTCAGATAGCATAGCCTTTGGAGTTTCAGCATATCCAAACAGCCCATTTTTGAGGAGATCACAATTAATGTAATGTGCCTTACTTCATAGGTTTGAAGAGAGCTTTGCCATGGTTGGGAAAAGTCATGATAAGCTTCAGTTGAGTTCCTCCAGGCTTCTGAACTGAAATGACATTAACAAGCATTAGAGTTCATGAAGAGATTCAAATAGCTATATTTTTCATTTTAAAGAAGAGAGTAAAATGATCCATTTATCGTGTTCATTTAAAAAAGAAGGGGTACCACTTTGGAAAGTGTTCATTGAATAAAAATCCTTGTTCTATCCATGTTATGAGGTAGGTTTCTTTCTCACACTTTTAGTGTTTCACACCAAATTTCATCCTAAATATGACATCTGCCAAACTGGATTTTGTGACCATTGACTGTGGTGCTTTTATTACCACTGAGAGACTTTTAACCCCCTGGATTGTATGTGGTTCTGCAGTAATTCAATAATAATTGACCCCTAAATTTAATTTTTGATCTGACCACCTACTGTGCTAGGACCACTTTTAGATATAACACCCAGTAGTTATTTAATACAACAGTGTACTTAGGTTCTTCATCAGCTTCAGGCCTTTTATGCATTTTAGATTCAAAATCAAATTATTATTTCCCCAATCTCCATCTTTCAGTATTTTTCTGTTAGAATTATTATAACAGAATACAGAATATGCATACTATATATTATAGTATGCTTGTCCACATGTGGAAGAGTAAACATAGCTATCAAGCTGTTTCATTCTTCTGTAATGCATTTGCCCGTGGCATGTGTGTATTTAAATGGGAAAAAATCATTAAAAATAACAAAGAGAGAAAACTGTCTGCCTTGTTCGAACTGAGAACCTTGGCAAACTCTTGGCATGGGTGGATGTAATTAATGAGTTTATCTGGCTCCCAAACCTCAATCAGATAGCCCAGAAACAAACTGCCAAACATCAAAAGTTCATTTTCCCTGTAGATGGGGGAGAAGGGGAGAAGATAAGATGTCAGGTTGGTTTAACATATCTAAATAAAACATTCAGTAAAACAAATAAACAGGGAAATCTAATCTGCCCAAGATGTCATTCATTACCTTGTACCTTTGGATTTCAAGCAAAATGTATTAACAAAGATTGTGACTGTGGGAAACAAAAAGATAGCCCCCATCCTATTTGTTTAGTACTAAGTAGCTCATACGCGGAAGCTCCTCTTTTAACACTCTTCTCTGTGGATGGTTTAACTGGGTTGATACTAAACTAAAGAAAGGAAACACTAGAAAAGAGAAAACAGGATGAGTAAACAAACGAACAGCAGATGGAGGATCTGAAATGCTACATAATACCTGAGCTGATAATTTTCTGTTTGGCCAAATCCTTCATCAAGTCATGGCGAGAGGGATCATGGCGGGCATACAGTTCATGGCGATTGATTCCACTGTAAAAACTCAGCCAAGCAGGGTAAGCACTGTGGTCCTGAAGAACTTCTGCACTGTAGCTTCTGATTCTGCAGATCCAATGCCCCCAACACACAAGATCAAGCACTCCATTGAGTTATTATTAGATCCTATGCATGAATACTGAATTTATACACTGAATTACAAGCAAAGCAAAGCTACAGGATAAAGATATCAACACATGAAGTCTATCCTGAATTCTCTAGAAGTAACAAAAAGAAACACCCTACAGCCCCATTATGATCTCCTAGATTCTTAGGAAGAACTCAATGCAGATGGCCAACACCAGCTAAAGAACTGGCAGCTGTGACTTCACATCTTTTAAATAAATAAAATAATAATTAAACCTGCCACATAGCACTCTAGACTTAGCAATTGTGGATGAGTAAGACAAAAAAAGTCTGAATAATAGATGTTGCCTGTAATCAAGTACTTGGTCTGGAATGCAACTTGCCTGCAAGCGAGAACTGATGGGGCAAAAGAAAAAAAAGACAAAGTAATAGAACACGTGAAGAAGCTAAAGTGCTCTGGAATTTTATAATTCAGATAGGCATTTATTTGTTTGTTTCCTGTCTTGTTTGTTTTTATAAGTAATTCAAGGTGGTGAACATTTCTAATACCTCTTCCTTCTATTTTTTTCCCAGAATAGAAGAGAAAACACATACATAATATAAACATTTGCAAATGAAAGCAAAAATCATAGTAATAGGTGCCTTGGATAAAATCCGAAACACCTGGAACACCACTCATACACCATTGTCACCATCAGTCAATTGCAAAAGGCAGTTTTGCTTGAAACACCTTACATCATGCAATGATACCTTTATTATTATTAAACAATAACATTTGCCTGTTCCAGGTTCTTGGGAAGGGCTTGATAGGTGGGCAAAAATGCCAAATCCAGTCTAAACATTTGGCTGACTGCAACCAACCAGAGTAATAATGTAGAATGAAGAATTAGAATTGGGGTGATGACACATTGTAAAACCGAGTTGCATGACCTAGCTTTCTGATTTTATTTTCTATTACAGCCAGCCTTAAACCAGTATCTCTTGAAATGGCCATGTAGTGAAGCCACATTCCACTGTTTCCCTACTGTAGAACAAAAAATTCTGTGCATTTGTATGTGCAGTTATATATTTGCATACATAACTATGGTTGATGGGAATCTCAGTTCTGAACAGCATACAGTATATGGGCCTCTTTTTATAGCAATTAACATTTTATAAGGATACTACATTTATTTATTTATTTGGATCATAATTTTTGTATTGAAAAATGAAATAGTTTAGAAGACATTTGTATGTCACTTTGAGTGGCATGTACATCAGGGAATGTAGCTCCTACAGACTAAGCCATGGATGTCAATGGATATATATATATATACACATATGGTTCTAGTTTGTACTTCCCACATCAAAAAGCACTGCTGTGTTTAGCAATGGTGCTGAGTGGTGATAAAGATAAGTCTCAGCAGTTCCTGCTGTAAACAAATACAGCAACGTGTAGCATCATCATTGTCTATTAGAAGTAACAGGAAAGAAATGGAGAGAGAGAGGAGGAATGCAGGGATGTTGGTTCATTCTGAATACAGAGCGGCATTTGGAATTCAGCATAATATACATTGGTAAATTATAATAATCTGATCACAACACCTCGTGGAAAATACTCCCCTCTGAATCCCTGGTACTGCATGCTTTCAGTACTGATTTTATAAATTGTTCTTTGACGCTATTGTACAGGTCTCAGTAAGAAGTCCTGGTATAAAACCATTTCAACTAGGCTTACAATTATTTCCATAATAGATGGGCATACACTTCTTATATCAACAGTGGCAAAAAAGGGAGAAAATGTGTCATGACAGGAGACCGTATGACCAAGCTTCATCTGAAGCACAATCAGTGATCTTCCCACTATCTCTTCCTCTTTCTCTCTCTCTTAGTCACATGTTAGCTTAGCAACCTTTTCACTTTATGACAAAGTTGCTTGAATGAATTGCAATCGTTAATGAGGAGAGGGTGATACCATATAGTGGGCTATGGGAAGCTATTCCTCAGGGAAGAGTCACAATCAAATCACACAACATAATCTGAGTCTGGCTTCTTATCCACACAACCTACTGAGAATCAAACTCTTCCAAAATGGGGAAAGAAAATATTATGTACTTAATAATAGAATCTGGGCAGAAATTGACACAAGCTCATCCAAGAGGACAACATGCCAGATGAGTCATTCCGAAGAAAAAGAGTGTCTCTCACCGTTCATCACTACTTTTTATGAAGAGATTCATCTTTGGTTTGGTCTCAAATAGTTTGTCTTTCCTTGCAACTTTTGGGATTGGGATCTTGTACAGAGGATGATGAAAAAGAGCAGATAATTTGGATTTGATTTTCTGACTGGGTTTTTCTTTGGTTTCCTGTTGCTTGTTGTTGGCATTATGAAGAGCCATGTTACTGAGGCCACCCACATGTGACACACCTTCTGTTGAGTGCAATCCTTTTTCCAGGGAGCTGTTACTGCTACTAAAATCCTGAAGATTCCTCAGATTCAGCTTATTCTGAGCTGCTAATATGGAACTGGGTGGTAAATGGTCCAAAGCATCCGTTGCTTTAGGTGGACACTTGCAAGATTTAAAATCAGCAGAGGGCACAAAATCCATCACGATGTGTATCAGGGCAACCATAATGAGAAAAAGACAAAGGGTGGCTTTGAGTTTCCTCTGGAGCAAAAAAGGCAAGTAGCGCACCATTTTCTTGGACTCTTAGATTCAGCAAGACGCAATGGAATGTCACAGATTCATGTGTAAGTAGAAAAAGGCTTCCGTCTTTTTAAATCCTAATTGCAAGGATGCAGCAGTAAGAAGAATACTTCCAGAACTGTAATCCAGGGAGAAACGCGGAACTTTTTTCAGGTAAAATAAACAATTAAGCAACTATAACCTCTCCATTTATGTTATAATAATCCTTATAAAGCTTATAAAGCTACTTCTGCTACAAAAATTTCCTTCCTCGAGTAGTCCTCAGCAAGAAAAGGGGGAAAGAGAGGTTGTCTATGAATTTTAACTCTGCTGATAAGGGAAGAGCAGGTGGAGTCAAGGCTAACGTGAAGAGGCCAAACTCCAAATCAATAGTAGCAGATTAACCAATCCACAAGTCTCTTCGAATCATAGTGTCATGTAACAGCAGCTGTTAAAACTGTGTTATTGCAACATGATAACTTGCACTGGAATCTTTTGGCTGAAATATTTAGGATTTATTTTTTTAAAAATGAAAAATAAAAAATAAAAAATAAATGAAAGATGGGCTATCAAACGGATGATGTACAGGTAAAGATGTAGGCACATATGGTCATTACACAAATATTCATTATGGAAACATGTCACTTTGTCCCCAGAATTTAAAAATAAAACATTTTTTTTCACTGACACAGATCAAACAATTACGCTGCTAGTTTATTCCAACATGTGCATCTGTAGAAGCATAACCAAGGCTGGTTTGCTAATCATTGTTGCCTGAATTAGACTCTAATGCAGGGGTCCCCAATTCCTGGTCCGTGGACTGGCACCGGGCCGTAGCGTGCCAGCAACTGAGCCGCCAAACAAGCCAAGTCCTATTCGCGACATACAGGCAGCATGCAAAACCACGCCCCCTCCAGTCCACGGAAAAACCTTTCTCCATTGAACCGGTCCCTGGTGCCCAAAGCTGGAGGCCACTCTGCTCTAACGGATCAATGGTCTAACAATGGGTGCCCAACCTTTTGACTTGTCTGGGCCGTACTGAGTGAAGACGAATTATTTTGGGCCACGTACTAAATATACAATATAGTAATGTATATAAATCACATAATAATGCTAACATTTTATGATCTTGTGTGGCTACATTACCAGCAGTCCAGGGTCACATGTGTCCTGTGGGCTGCGGGTTGGACATGGCTAGTCTATACAATATGGTACATTCTTTATGATCTTTATAGATGTCATTTATATATTTTTGATATGAAGCTTTTAAATGGGAGTCCTTAATCTCTCCCAATTTTAAACTCAAGGTATATAGAAAAACCTTGATTTAACGAACCTTTCAGGGAGAGTTATCTTTTTAATTCAGAATATCCATTACATAATTTGCATAAATCTATATCACTTGTACAATTACAATTGTCATTACTGCAGATGGCATTATTTGCATCAGTAACATCCTTTTTAATAAGCTCAAATGTAATGGACATTAGTCATTAAATGGGGTGAAGTTTGAATTACAATTGTGTTCATTGTATCTAAAATCTATTAAACTGAGCTCTATTAAATCAAAGTTCCATTGTATAACTTTAAAAGATCTGTTGCTTTCTATATGCTCTGTGAAAATGTAATTGTGTACATTAGCTTTGGTGTATGTCACGGAAGATTCAGTCACCCAGGTCAAAAGTGTCTATAAAGATTGAATCATGGCAACTGGAATAAATTTGTTAATCTGAGATGTTGCGTCGTTCATCGAAGGAACTTCATCAGTCAGAGCAAAATTAGTTAAGCAGAGAGTCAGAGAGTCATTGGAATAGACCAACTCTTGCCACACCAACTTCAGGGTTTCTGCTCAAAATGGCTTGCAATATGTCAGTGAAGACTTAATCATCGATGCCATCAGACCAGGACTGTGGGAGAGGAATCCAGGCCCCCTCCTCTGCAGAATGTTTGCTCTGCAAACACGGAAGAGCTTTTGAAATAACAAATAATACATGTTATACCAAAGGTGCTTTTTTCTTCAAAAGGCAACTGGACTATTTTTTTCCTTGAGGAGGAAGAAGAAAACGTTTCACTTCTTATCCAAGAAGCTTCATTAGTTCTGACTGGCAGGGGGTGAGGATGGAAAGGTAGGTACTGACAGTCAAGACTGGATGGTGGGAGGCGGGAATGGAAGGATAGGTTCTGACGAGATGGTGGGGAGGGAGGGAAGGTTTGTATTTCTTTGCAGTCACTTGGGGCTTTATCTGTGCCCTCAGGGTCACCTGAAGAAAAGGGTGCAATGGGTTGTGGAATCTTCCTGGAACTGCGGCAAGGGCTTTATTATAAACTGGAGATAGGTGATGTCTCATTCCTCCCCCTCTGTTGAGGGAGGGGTGTTCAATTCAGGTGAATTATTTTACCCCTCTTTCAAACCAAACAGCTTGTCACCCTACTGGTCACTACACAGGTGTTGCTTTGAAAGCTCTTCAGTGGCGATGCATTAGCAGCAGGCTGTGGTGGCAACACCCAGGACACCTCAGGGGGAGCTTCTCAAAGAATTTCCCTCAGAATGGTATCTATGGGATGGCTATTTGCTCATCAGCTTGAGGAGCAGCACTACATTAACCAAGAAAGGAGTCACATAGGAGAGAATGCATGCCGTGGGAAAGAATAGCAGAGACTCCTCTTGGCTCAAGTGATGCTTCTCCATTTGCTTCAGGTCTTTTTGGATCACCCATCATATAATGCACTGACCAACACCCATATAACATTATAACATAGGGCAATTTGAGATCTTCTGGCCAGCAACTGAGCTTCCAAATTAAGTGACAGCGTAGAACTTTTTATACTTGTGTCAGCCATTCTTACTAAGACGCCAGAGGAGATGAACATCCAACATGCAAGAAATATCATTTTATCTAGAAATATTCAGCCAGTTTCTCAAATGTAGGCCACTTACGTCATACAGGTGAGCATTCATAATGTCACATCTTCTTCCTTTGCCACACACACAAAGATTCCAAGCTGCTGAGAGAATGATGAGCTGTCTGCTCACTTATGTCCCGTGGTGCAGCTGTTGCCTAGTAACTGTCTCCGGCTAACATTTTCAGTTGCCCCAGATTCTGACAACACTATATTTCATATCAGGGCCATGGTAAGCCAAGTAAGTTCTTTTTCTCCCTGAAGCTTTTCTGGAGAAACTATACCTTTTCCCCCTGCATTTGTACACAAAACCTATCAAGAATAGAGCTTTCTGGTCAGAAAAATGGGAATGGGTGACCAATACAGATGAGACAGGGCCTTGGCATGGAATATTTAGGGGCCATTCATCTGAACGGTGTCAAATTTGAGAGTCCCACGAGGTTCAAGAGAACATTAGTTAGGATCATATTTTACGCAAAGTGAGCTATGGATAACAAAGTTATGGCTTAGGCTGCCTTTTTCGTTTATGTCAAGAGTCGTGTTGGGCACAGCAATGATGTAAAGAGGGAAGAACCATCTCACACATGCAGGGGCAGTATTATCTGGTTTTCTTTAGATCTGCAGACTTTTGTGTGTGTTTTTTCTAAATTCTTTTTAATCCAGAATGGTTGATTTACATGTCACTGTAAATCAGAT
>JANHFO010001241.1:141421-153331 GCA_032468095.1 Pareas carinatus | reverse complement strand
ATTATGCTAATAACTAATAACAAACCCTTCACTCCCCATTGTAACCTTAACTCCCATGTTATAAAAATACAAATATAATAGTAATCTCTATTCTAATCATTCATAAACTACATAATACTTCTTAATCTGATACCTGTTTTGAATCTAGTCAATCCATTCATCCTTTTCTTATCTTCAAAGATTCCTTGGTATCTGAAACAATTACTGTGGATTTGAAATGTTGATACTATGGCTTTCTTGTATAAAATCTCAGTTTAGCCACAAGACTAATCGGACTCAAAGACTATTAAAATGTGATAACACTAAGCTCAATCATTAGGATTAATACACATCTCAAAACTCCTTGAAGAAAAGTCCCTGAAAGAAAATTCAAACTGCGACACTAAAAGCCATTCTCTTAAACTTTACAGAATGGATCTAGAAAAATAATCTATATAAAACTGGAAGATGGCAAGAAATCATATCTACCTATCCACAGGTAGAACAATAGAGGTGGTCCTTGACTTACAACCACAATTGAACCTCAAATTTCTGTTGATGAGACATTTGCTAAGTGAGCTTTGCCTCATTTTATGATTTTCTTGCCACAGTTATTAAGTGAATCACTGTAGTTGTTAAGTTAGTAACCTGGTAGTTAAGGGAATCTGGCTTCCTCATTGACTTTGCTTGCCAGAAGGTGGCAAAATTTGATCACATGACCCCAGGACACTGTGACTGTCATAAATATGCCAAACATCTGAATTTTGATCACATGACTATGCGGATGCCGTAATGAACGTAAGTGTGAAAAATGGTCACTTTTTAGTGTCATTGTGACTTTGAATGGTCACTAAATGAACTGTTGTAAGACAAAGATTACCTGCACACCTACCCTGTTTCCCCAAAAATAAGACCTAACCAGAAAATAAGCCCTTGTATGATTTTTCAAGATGCTTGTAATATAACCCTACCCCCAAAATAAGCCCCAGTTAAGATCTTCAGCCAGATGGATGCATTTAGTATTGTATTTCCTTCAAAATAAGACCTAATCAGAAAATAAGCCCTAATGGGTCTTTAATATAAGATTCGGTCTCACTTTCGGGGAAACACTTAGTGTCTCAAGCACTGGGAATGAGTGCAATATAACAAAGGCTTCTTGCTCATTCAAGCTAGTCAAAGATATTCTATAGAATGTGTGTGTGCGTTTAGCAATATCAGTATATTGAAATTTTAATAGTCCATTGAAATAACACAAGTTGCAGCCTCGCTAGATGAAATTCTGTTTCTGAAAAAAAAATGCTGTTTAATGCTGCTTGCTATTATAAGCTGTCTAGTTCATTTTCATTTCTGGAAGGAATAAAGCCTCTATAAGTCAGAATTCAGCCAAAGTCTCCTAAAACAGTTAGAAAGAAATGTCTTTATTTATCTCATGTATTTATATACCATACCTTTTCATGTGGAGAAAAAAAATTACAGGGCAGCTTGTAGAAATTAAACTGAAATTAATATAGAAAACAAAAATAACATGTTAGTTTTTAGAAATTAAGCTAAAATTAATATAGAAAACGGAGAAAAAATCTTTTCAGTAAGTAAAAGGGGAAAATAAGTAATTAAATCAAAATCTTGGGGAAATGCAACAGTCTTCATCTAACTCTAGAAAGAAATCAAAGTTTGCATCAAGTAAGTTTGAATAGATTTCTCAGTGGTCATTTTCTCACAGTAAAAGACTTCAAAGAGCACATAAAAGCAGTATCATTATTACTACATTACAATAATTATAACCAGTTCAAGACTTCAAAACTCCTCAAAAGAATTTATACTTCATTTTTATTACTTAATCATTAAACTTGTAATGATGTAGTGTGAGACTCTGTAGTCCACACAGTGATAAATCTTCTGAAATGGTTTCTGAAATGATCACAAGCTATGGAGTGCCGTGTTTTCAGAAATAACAAGCAACTATCTATCTTGTAACTAGCACCAAGTTCTACCAAAAGAGAAATCTTGATGACAGTGAACAGACATACATCAAACTAGAGCAACTTAAGAACTATAGTAGTGCCTGCAGACACTCTATTGTTATTTTCTATCTGCACCTGTATATTGCGATCACAAATAACAAAATACGGTAAATGTTTGCATATATGTTTGATAGTGGACTGCACTACCTGGAAAACTAGGATTGGCTTTCAAATCTATATTTGCCTACAAACTGCATTATGTAAAATGGAAAATGGCACTCAATACTTAAAACTCCAATCTCAGTGGATTTCTCATCTTCTAAAAATCATTAACAAGGAAAATACAAATAATTTTCCCTCCTCCTCTCTCCGATACACACATGAAATACATTTCAAGAGGAAATAGTTGCCTTAAGTGGGGTGTGCCCTTATTCATTTTAATCAAACGGAAATTAGAGATTTGGAGACGAATTTCAAAAATATTGTCAAAGAAAGAATGAAATGTCTTTAGATCAGCTTCTTGAATAGATGTGAAATGATCTCTTGCTGTATGAAACTTCTTTTTAAATATGCTTGCAAAAAAATGGCATAGACCTATTTGATACTGGCCTGTTGGCAATAGGCCTTGAAATGAATAAGTCTACAATCTGATAAAATCTGGAGAGGGAATTACTTAACTTCCAAGACTATTTATATTTATTCTGAAGTGGCTGACGGTAGCGTTGATAGAAGGTGCCTAATATAATATGAAGATGAACATGAAGTGTCCAGTATACCAATCGATAGGCTGTCATCTCTCCCTATGCTATTCTTCATTTCCACAACATGGCATTTGACACTTTCATCTTGCCCAGTTAGGATCAGAGGAAAGACAGCTCTAATTCAACCACATATTATCTGTAATTGAATGTCTAAACGGCAATTTGAAAAAAACCCTGCAGACAATAAAAAGAAAAGCAAGCAAGAGAAGCAAAGATAAGTTTTTGTGGGACCCCTGCAATAAAGCAGAAGAAAAGAAAACGGACAAGGTGGGGAAACTGGGGTGGGAGAAGGAGCAGGACTTTACCTCGATCTTGTCAATCCTGTCTTTCAGAGACCGGACGGCTTCCTCCAGGTCCTGGATCATAGCAGGCGAATCCCAGGACAGGTCGTCCATGGGCATGGCGTCTTGCCTGGGGATGCCCCAGACTGAGGGACTATCCTGGAAGCTGAGCTCCAGCCCATTCTCGCACCGGCTCAGCTTGGTGGTCAGCTCGCGGATCGTCTCCTGATCGGTGCGGATCTGCTCCTTCTGCTGCTGCGCCGTCTGCCTCAGCTGCTCGGCTGTGCTTTGGAGAAAGAACAGCTCCTCGCCCGCCGCCGCCGCCGCCGCGGGACTGTCCCCTTGCGGGCCCCCTTCGGCGGGGCACTCGACCGTCAGCGGGGTGCACAGGAAGCGGCTGAAGAGCTGCTGGTGCTGCTGCGGCCGGGCGCTAGCCAGCAGGTCCAGCACGGAGTCCTGGGAGCCGGGCGAGAAGCCCCCGTAGCTGCTCTCGCCGGCCCCGTGCAGGGCTCCCAGCGTCTTGTCGGAGCCGGCGGCGGGCAACAGGGCCGAGGCCGCGGCGTTGGAGCCATTGTCAGCCCCTTGGAGGGCTCCGGCATGGCTGGCCGCAGGGTAGACGCTCGCGATGATGCAAATGATTGCACCAAGGAAAGCGAGCATCCCTGCGGCCAGCAGCACCACCAGAAACTTCAGGGTGGCAGCTCCCAGGGGGGCAAAAGCCCGGAGAAGCGAATACCCCCGAGGCGGGGAGTACAGGGCGAGAGGGGAGGGAGGGGAGAAGGCGCCCGAAGGGACAGCGAGCGAGCCGGGTGGCGGGACCGCTGGAGAAGCCCTTCCTTGCTGCCTTCTGCTTCTTGAACCGTGGCTGTTGATTATATCCTGATTGGAGAAAGGCAACTGAGACGTCACCGACTCTTCCCCTCTGGGCTCTTCCCGACTCCTTCCCTGTAACCCTTTCCAGGCTGGCAAGAGAGAAACTTGGGGGCCGTCTTGAGGAACAGCTCTTGCTTTTCTGTGTGAGGTAATCAGAAGTTAAGAGTCTAGGAACATCAACACAACATGTGTTAGACTAAAAAGGTACTGTCGGACTCCATCTTATTTGGGGCTGCGTTAGGATAATACCGCACTCTTCATATATGTGTGAAATAAACACTTTTAAAAAGGGTAGAGTAGAGGAGGGAGGGAGGGAGGAAGGAAGGAAGGAATAGCCTTTTCTTTGGTGAAGCACAGTGAAACTTCCCATGCTTGCTGCAATTTATTTCCAGCTGAATTCACTGGCAGTGATAGTATTTTCTTGACAGTGTTAGTCAAGAAACTGTATAGTGATCCAAAGTGGTGCCACCCATTTTGTTACAGTATCAACTTTTTTTTTATGGAGCAGAATTTATGCTAACAGATGAATAATTTTCTAGGTTTTCCCTTTCCTCTTAATTAAATGTATAATATCCAATAATGTACCTTCAACTTTTAGCTAAAGAGGCTATTTTCCAACAATACTTTAAATATTTATGATAAGCAACAGACCAAAAATTCAAAAATGCAACTCATTCTTGGATGCATACCAATTTAGATTACTCTGGTAATGTATTCTTTAAAAAAAATTCATCACTTTAAAATAAATATTTGCTGTCTCTATTTAGGAGAATTTTCAGGTAGAATAAAAAATTCATTCAAATGTGATAACAGATGGATTCCTTTGGTCTTGTGCATGAAAGAAAGAGTAAGAAAGTGCCTCAGTTCTTTGCTTCTTGTTTTTTACATTAATGTGCCACTTATCTCTCAGGCTAGCATTCCCTTTCTGGTGTATTTAAATAAGTGCCTATTTTCATTTCTAATAATCCACTCTTCACAAGCAGTTATTGGCTATAAATTGCTGCCAATAACATGACAATTCAACCATAGTCGAGTTCCCACTCTTCCATTCTTTCTTCTTAACTGTCTTGCCTTCTGAAATGTCTGTTTCAGTAGACATCTATTGATTTCATTTTCAATTATCTACCTGGTATGAAACAAGTAGGTTTTTAGGAACCTTAAATCAATATTTATGAAAGCTAACTATATTACATGGAACAATTCCTTAATGTACTCTTAAAACTTTGTTTAAAAAGATGTTAATTTTCAGTAAACAGAGGAGATATTAATATTTTGACAAAATTTTTAGAATACAATATGATTTAATGATCATGCTGATAAGGTTTATAACTTTGTTCTCTTTTTAGCAGATACCTTGGTTTAAAATACTTTTTGTTTTGTGCAAAAAGCATGTTTTACCCTGATTAGGTATTACTTCAAAATTCCATTCCATAATTGCCACTTTATTGTAGTAAATCAGTTTATCTTTTCCAAATCTTTTAATGAAAGATTGTTTCAAGAATTAATTAATGAACAAACTAATTGGGCTGAGCACATTTTTACTTCATTGTGTTTGTTTATAAAGACAACTCACTAGCCTGGGAAGAGCTCATTGGAAAGTACATAGGATAGAATTCATTGAACACTGAATACTGATATTTGTGATTTCTGCATATGATACGTTCATTTGCCTTGTAAAGGGGTTTAATTATATCTTTTTTCTGCTTCCATGATTTGCTTTTGCTGTAGCTTATGTTTCTTATTTCCATTGTTGTCTTGCATTTTCTCTCTTTATTCTTTATTATGCAAATTTAGATAATCAAGTCCTAAAAAGATAAAATTGTGCATTTCATGTACTGCTTTACAATCTAGAAAGCACTATTGTAAGGGTTGAAATGCAAGTTGTTTTTTGTTTTTGTTTTGGTGTATTCATCATTATCTTTCAGAGAATGGTTAAAAAAAACCCCATCATATCATATAAATATATTATTTTTCACTATATATGCAGACACAGCTTGAATGATATAGTTAATTCTGTACTGTTCAAACAAAGCAAATGAAATGTTTAGATAGACAACACAGAGAATTCCTTATTAAACTAAAACTACAGTATTTATCAGATCCCTTTAGATTGCCTGAATTTTTAGCTGCTGTCTAAAAGATACTAATTACTAAGAGCACAATCATATATTTCTTGTCTCAGGAAGTGTCTTTCAGACTGCAGCATTACATCTATAATGTTGCTTCTTTAAATTTCTTATGTTAGGAAACTGAACACTTTCAATCTGATTTCAAACATCATGACTTGGAGCAACTTGGAAGAAATCAGAAGTTTCTTCAACCGGACAGTTGAGGCGGTGTGAGCAACCGCCTGCTGGCAAGGGTGGTGCTGGACTATCAGCAAAGGAAAGAGGAAGAGGAGAACGGGAGGGAAGGAGGAGAGAGAGAGAGAGAGAGCATCGTAGCAGAGCACGGGTATCAGAAGCTAGTACATCTATATAGCACATGTTTTTGAGAGGACTCATTGAGTGGGTAACCTGTTTACTAAATAGTTAGCACAAAGTTGATTTATATAAGAGATTCATGATGGCTTGAAAAGGAAAGATGAGGAAAAAAGGAGTACTTTTGGCAAGTTACTTATTTGGTAAAGAGAAATGTGCATTAGGATAGTAAAACTGCAATCATAAGCAAGCCAGTTTGAGCAAGTTTCTTCAAACAGCAGCTCTCCAATTAATGATGTAGTTGCAACTCCTTTATGCATTCTAAAAGGTGTCTTTAATAAACATTGTAAATATACTATTACGTAAACAACATATGTATATGTATATGTATATGTATATGTGTATATGTGTATGTATATATATCTTCAAAGAACTCTGATAACTACTATTATGATAAGAATAAATTGGTCTTTCATTATTTCAGTAATTAGGATCAAGCCAGTTTTGGTGAAGCTCTTTCAAATGCCTATAGAATCTAACAGAAACTTTGATTTGCTTGAAAATGGTTGTTGGTAGTATATTTGACTTAAGTATTTGTCATTTGCGCTATTGGGCCTTCATGGTTTTACCGCTTCTAAGTCCACATCTGTTGGAGAAAATCTGTTGGAGGCTTTTCCAAGTTAAGAAAAGAATTGTGTCTGATAGAAAAGACCTCAGAAAACCCATGGACAATACTGGAAGCATTTAAGGATAAAATAATAGAACATGCTTGAAATTGGTTAGAATTCAGCTACATTGAGCAAGAAGTTCCATCCTTCCAAGGTCGGTCAAATGAGCACTCAGCTTGTTGGGGGCAATATGCTGATTTCTGTAAACCACTTAGAGAGGGCTATAAACACTGTGAAGAAGTATATAAGTCTAACTGCTATCTAACTGCTATAACAGTGGTATAAACTTAATTTCTTTGTTGTTGGAGGCCATCATTAAGTCTATTGTGCCTCAATCCAAAGGCAAAAATAAATATTTTGCTGCCAGTCTTGCATTGTCTCCATTTATTTGGTTTACTAAAATAATTGGCACAGTTTCTCATAAGAAAAATTGGTGGGATTCAGACATGTACTTCCATTAAAAAAATGGGCAGGACTTTGATTGCATGTTTGGGAGCACCATGTTGAGTTTTTGATCCTCTCCCTATGAACACTTTTGTTGGGGTTCAAACTTTCTACTAAGTCAAAATCCAACACTACAGTATAGCATGATTTTTTTAACCTAATTGTATTACAATTATGGATATTGGTAGGGTACCCTCCTCATGGTCCAACTTGGTAGCAGCCCCGAGCCACCTACCTATGTTCTTAAAAAGAGATTTCTGGTTAGTACTTGGATGGCAGACCATTAGGAAACATCAGAGCCTTGAGCTAGACTGGGCAACATTAAAAAAATCATGGAAGAAAGCAAATGCAATTATTGATTTTGGCTTCAGGTAGAGCTTACGCTGGCATTTTTACCTGCACTTTGGAAAGCACATAGTCTAGTTTTCACCAACAGGAATCTCATAGTAAACAATATACCAGAATCTCTTGCTGTTTAAAAGTCTTTCCTTTTAAAGGCACCTCTCTTTCTGGACCTGTATTATGCAGACTGCGTTCACACATGGTGCTAATTCAGAGATGAGGTTGCTCAACATACAGTGCTATTCTGTTTAGAACAGTGTTTTTCTATCTTGGCACCGTTGAGGTGTGGATTTAATTCCCAGGATTCTACAGCAAACTACTGTGGCTGATCTAAATCCTAGTTTAATTTGATGTGAATTCATCCATCAAGTTACTCTTCTCTTCTGATTATAGTTTGTCAGAGAGCAGAAGGGAAATTTTTAGCCTTAAAAATCATTTAATGGAAAAAAAGTCCAAAGGCAAATACTTAAAGTAAAACATTTGGTAAGTCTGCTACAGGTAGTCGAGTTATAATCTCAAATGGGACCAGAATTTCTGTTGTTATGTGAGTCACATCGAATTTTATAATTTTTGCCCTGATTGTTAAGCAAATCAGTGTAATTGTTAAATGAATCACATAGTCATTAAGTGAATCCAGCTTCCCCTGTTAAATTTGCATTTCTAGGAAGGTGATAAACGGCAATCAAGTGGCCTAGAACTCTGTAATCATCATACTGTATATGGCTGGTTGCCAAGCGCCTGAATTGTGATCATGTGAAACCTGCAACGGTGCAAGGACTAGACAGAATTCATTTTTTTCAGTACCATTGTAACTACAGTCACTAAGCAAATGGTTGTAAGTTGAGGACTACCTGCAGTGCTTGTTCCACAAAGGCAGCTGTAGCATCTTATTTGACCAAAAAGTTTCCATCTACCAGCCTCACCTATTTTCTTAAGGCCCATCTTTTCCTTCAGCAGGGAAAGTCTCATGCAGTTGTCTTCTCACAAAGAGAACCACGATTTACATGCCTGTGGTGATCCAGCTTCTTCATTTACTGCTATCACAGATTTTATTCTATTGATTTTGACTTGCTGTAATAGATGGAGCTCTGTATTTTAATTTTATAACTTGAAAGCCAAGTGAGCAGAAAAATTGAAATAGGGAGAGCATACATTGCTTAATTTCTCCATGGATTGTGGAGGGGGATAAATAGATCTTCACAAAAACTCTTTAATCCATAAAATCATAATTGTTTTTTTTATGTTTATCAATCTTCAGATTATTTTCTGGTAATGGGGATACAAATCCATTTTGAGTAATCTCCATGACAGAGGCAAATGTTGGGTTTTGGAACTTTGGGTTTCTTGAGTTTTCTAGTTGTTTTTTTGATACTTATTGGATATAGAGAAAGGCACAATGATTCATAGGGGACAAATATTCAAACACGTTTTCAGGCTATATTTAATTCAGTGAGAACTGACTGCTGCTAACCTTTTCTCTCCTGATATTCAACACGTCCGGAGTTACTCAAGCTGTATGAAGTCATAGGCGTGACAATCAGCATAGAAGAAATTAGTGTCATTTCCTATGAATGTAGGTGTACCAGATACTTACACTCTGTGTCATCACTTACCATCCAGTTATCCTCTGAATTGAAAGGAAGGCATCTCTCAGGGAAATATTCTGGAATATTAGCCATGACTAAGCAGCAGCATCTGGTATCATTGGGAAAATACACACTTAGCTTTATGTTATATGTATTTTATTTCAGTGTCTTTGTAACGCCCCAAATACTCACGCTTGGACATGTACAACAGAATAACTGTCGGGAATTTTTTTAAAAAAGAAAATCCAGTTAATAAAAATATCCTGCACGGTGGTCACCGAAATCATTCAATTTGGGCTAAAATCATGTAAAAAAAAGTCATATTACCAGCTTTAAAAAATGCCAGGGATAGGGAAAAACCTGTTGAAACGACTGCCATAACGCTAAAGGTTCTTGAGATGGTTGTTTTGGCTTTTTTACTTCACATACTAGACTCATGTTAACATTTCCCACTTAAATTTTTGTATAAGGTACTTCAGTAAGGAAGTTGCAACAGCAGGTATTTTGGTGATATGCACTGCAGAACACCATCATTTAACATGTACCGAATAGAGAATAAGGGATTTCTTTTAAGAAAACTTCTTATAATTAGAAGTGAAGTGTCCTAGGTTCTAGAAGGATAGACTCAAACACAATCTAAGGTACTTTGTTGGAACATGACTTTTATTGCAAATGTGAAGTACATGAAATACTCTTTGCTTTCTGTCAAGCAAAGGTGTGATCCCTTACTTGTAATTTATTTATTTATTTAATTTGATTTTTATACCGCCCTTCTCCCCGAATTATTGTATTATTCCTCACTCTCTGTCCTTATCTATCACCATGATAATCTAATCTCTACTGTATTCCTATAAAGCATTATTTTATGCTGCCGTTCTATCATCACTGATTTCTCATTCCTTTATTTCTATTTTTCAATGTTCCTATTGTTTCTGCTCTTCTTTACTAACCTCTGCATTTCTTTTTTCATTTATACAGCTGTGTCTATCTCTGGATTATTCTCTCCTTTGTCTTTCTTCAGCTCCCATTCCCTCTGTCAGCAGCAGCTTGGCACAATTACATCCTTCCAGCTACATCAGATTTTAGTAGCAGTTTTTAGTAGCAGGACAGCTACCTAAACTCTATAGTCTGAGGCTGTGCTTTCTTTTTGATGGCTCCTTTCTACAGTTTTCTTCTGCATCAGTTACCTCAGGCACCTTCCTGGTCCTTCTCCCTAGCCATGGATTGTCTGGTTTCTGGCTGTTGTCTCCTCTGCTTCAAGCCTTGTCCTCTTGCCTCTTATTCCATCAGCAGCTTCTGCCAGACCTAGACGTCCCCTCCTTCTGCTACCTGCTGTGGTTTCTTTTATACAACTGTTCTTCCTTTGGAAGCCTGCATGTCAGCTTGCTTGCAGGTTTTAAACTCAACTCCACCCAACACCTGTTTGTCTGCAAGTGCCTAAGCCCAATAACTGATAAGTCAGATCACAGCATAAAAAAAAAGCTTTGATAGCCACATAACATTTTTCTCTGTTCCAGAACAGTTCATCCTTCCATAGAGTATAAGCTTCTGCTAATAAACAAATGATTTTTACAGAAATGTCTGTTCCTAACCTCATTTTGCTAATATGGTTTACCTTGTCTAGTCAGTCTATAAAGTGGAGTAAATAAGATGTGGTATCACTGGGTCTAAGTAAGAATTTTAATAGGTATAGGAAATTGAGACATAGTTTGAATTTTGACTTTTTTTTTTACTCCATGCAGGAATAAAAATTTCAAGGAAGCCCTCTCAGTTGGTAAATCTGTACTTATGTATCTTTGATTTTTGCATAAATGAAACAAAGTATAGAGTGTTGATCCAAGTATATTTTTTCCATAAATATCTTCCGGGGTAAGATCAATACCTAGAATGTAAATTAGTGAATTTGTAAGATATTAATTTTGGCAAGGTTTTCATTGTATAAACTAGTTACTTGTTGGGAAAAGTAGATTTAATTTTCCACATGTTCAGCTTTATTCCTTGGCCTTTGTTCTAGCTTGCTAATGAGAATTTCCAATACATTCAGAATTCAATCCCACTGTATGCTTAATTTGAAAGTTATTAAGAGACTCTGCATATATCTGGGCAAACATTTATTTGTTCTGACATTTATTTTATTGCCTGCACTTAATGTTGCAACATATATATGTATATAACCTGGGTTGCAGGTTGTTTTACACTGGAAAAGCTTACAAGTTTATTCTAAAATAACTAATTAATGTGAGCTTTTTAAAGGTAAATTTGATCTTCAGAACATTGTGTATTTATAAAAATTAGTTGTAATGTGTTTTTCATAAATCAATGTAACTTTTTCTTATTTGGCTCATTTTAATCCTGTTTTTTAAGTTTCATACCTGCTATTGGCTTTGTAAAAACTGTTTCATTCTAAAATGATAATCCACTTTTACAAGAAACTAATGAAAACTAAAATAGATATTAACTATTTATACATATAGGGGTAAGGAAGTGACTATCTTGAAGCAGATTCCCAGACAGGTACGAGAATTAAGAAGAAAGTATTACTTTTTATCAAATAAGTTGTACCACAAGGGAGTTGGCTTCAGATGGTTGATGCCA
>JANHFO010001241.1:127465-140666 GCA_032468095.1 Pareas carinatus | reverse complement strand
CCGGGATCACCTACCAGGCACAAACGGCACTTCCTTTTTTATATATATAGATAGATTGAAGTACAATGCTTATAGGTTTTGGCTGTAGCACAGACATATTTTGCTATAAGATAATCAAGACATCAGATCTGCATTTGGTGTGGCAAAACAAGATGACTGAACATAAAATAGAGACAGATAGCTTGGAATGTAACAATTTATTGGGGTTTCTCTTCTTAACTCCCCAGTTCTGGCATTGATACAATATTCAAGAGCAACAGAAAGAACAAATGTACAAGGATACAAGAATAATTAGCATAACTTCTGCCCACCGCAAACTTGAAGCAACCCCCTTCTCTAATAAAAATGTCAATGGGTGATTAAATCACCCGCAGTGTAATGCTTCCCAGTCATCCACTTTAGACAGTTTAGCCAGTTGAACACTGGATTTTAAAAAGCAACCAAGCAAATGCAAACACTATATTTAAAAAGTAATTAAGACAACAAAATATTATATAACATTTAATTTGTATACAACTGTTTCATTAAATGCATTTTTCTCATAATACAAAATAGTCACCAGATATATAGCTCTTGTTTTTAAAGCCTATTTGTATGTCAAGAAGAACTTAATAAATTTAAACTTTAGCTTACTCTTCACCATAAGGCCTTCTCATTGTAAAAACTAAATGCCCAAGCTTATGTATTCACTCAAATATCTGAATATTTGTAAGGTCCACATGAACACTTCAAACACGTTACAAAACTCTTATTGTTATTAAGGACCAAAAATCCATTATTCTCTAAGAGATTTCATCATACATGAGCATCAGTTTTGACAAGATTGAGACCTGGTCTTGGGAAGCCTAACAATGTATGCAATAAAGGAATAAGCACCAATTCTATACCTCCCTGTAACTGTTCATGTGAATGTGCAAGATTTTTCTCAAATAGAACCAATAGGACATATTGTGAGATATATTTCAAGTGGTTTGAAATAACATTTGAGAATTTAGGAAGAATAAAACATCAGGAACTTCACTAGAGCTACTGTTAGCTGTATTAATCTCCATGTGCTAGCACTAAAATTATGAAGCAAATCTGATGCATTGAAAATATTTACATTATCTTTCTATCATTTTATGCATTTGCCTCCTCCCATTTTTTTTCATTTCAGCTTCTATAAAGTCTTGTACTTAAAATTATTAGGGCTTGCAATATTTCAGATTCATTTTCAAAAAAGTATTTTGGAGGACATTAGAGTGAAAACATAGTCTCTCTCTACAGCTCTTTAAAGCATCAGTACGCCACTGAGACAATGTGGCTGCTTTAAAGAACTGCAGGCAAGTGCTACATTCCTGTCCTTATATGCTTCAAAGTGCCTTTTTGCAATTGATCCGAAGTGATACATAGCTATAAAAAAATTTATCATCTAATTATAGAGTATCTGCTGATAAGATACTATAAACACCACAGGGCAATCTCCCATTACTAACTGCAGTCTGCAAGGGCAGATACAGATAATTATAATATTTACCTGGCTTGATAGAAGGGTGATAATGCAGCAGAACCAGGGAGTGCCTTCCTAACATTACCAAATATGAAACATGGAAAAAAATTCCTATTTGCTGAAGTGCCTCAAAATACAACAAAACTAGTAAATACATATAACTATTTCCAAATGCTGCAAAATTAAAGAATCTTAACAGGTCCTCTACTGTCTTCTGAATAATAAATATTTGCTGCTACAAGTCATTCTTATAACTAAAAATACTTAATTCTTTGATAGACACAATCAATCACTGGGGAATGGGGGAGCACTCCTAGATAAATGGGGGTCCTTTTACATGGCCCAAAAAGTTTGCCAATATGATAATAGAGAGTTTAAATTATGTGCTTACAATATTTTTAAGTGCTATATAAACCAGGAACGAGGTTTTGAATGGTTTAAATGATCTGAATGAATCCAATCGGGGAACATATACAATAATCTCCCAAGCAGTTTCACCTCTAAACTATAGTTTACTGTCCATTGCAAAGATAAAATTCATTTAAAAAACTGCATACTCCTTGGTTTTCTCCTACTTCTCTGTCTTGCCTATTCATATATTAGATGGGGTCTCTTTCACCCAGCGTATACTCTTTCTGGTAAGTACTGTAAGTAAAACTGCACTGCAGCTGTCTTCCATCTTCACAAGCACAGAATGTGATGCCTGTTCAGATGTTCTCTGCAGCCGTTATGAGGCAAGTGCCGGATAAGGGCCACTCATTAGGAAATTCAGGATCCTGACATCTCCGGGGCATGCTTCTTCCTTGTCAACATTTTAACTGTGATATATAGAAAAATTCAAATACAGGGGGAAAAATTATCCATCCTACTGAAGAATAAAGAATGCAACCAGGTAGACCCCAAGGAACTTAGGAAGCCTGAAGGATTTGCCTGAGCACTGTTGAGTTTTTGTATTTAAATGAACAATTTCTGTCACCAACTGTAGAAAAAAATGGCTCTCCAAATGTTGTTGGACTACAACTATCTGCAGGACTGACAATGAAGATGCTGAAAGTTACATCTGTCAACCTCCTAAGGAATTTCCTAATGCCATAACTATTATATTTTCATAATATACAGTAACTGAGATTACATTGGTTTTGTTCAGCAATTATTTTTTCTTAAAAACAATTAAATCTTATGCCTGTCCATGATGTTATGTGTGTGCATGTGTACATATGTATTCATAGAACACTTATAGGTAGGTATGCAAGTGAAATTTCACAAAAAACTATTCTAGCGTTGGCAGGATTCTAAATTACACAAATTAAGAACAATTGCACATATTTATAACAAAACAGGGGCTTGAAACACCCAGTTTCAAGTTCACAAGAGTTGATTCAAGTTTAAAATGGATTGCCTGAACTATTCCAGAATTATTTTGCATTTGGAACCATTTCAAATTCAAGGAATAAATTTTGAGTATTAAAAAGCTCGTGTAGATTTCAAAATACTTCTGGAATGGTCAGAACTGTTTCATACCTAAGTATTTTGAATCTGAAACCTTGTGCACCCTCCGTAAAAATAATGTACGACACTGAAAATATGCTATAATTACTCAGAATTCTGCTAAGAACTAATTTTTACACCCCCCCCCAATTAGCAAGGATTTAAAAAGGAATATAAGTAATCCAATATTTTTAGATATTGAATATCAATTGTACAATTTACCAATTGTAAAATTCCAAACTCTGATTCTATGTCAGGGTCAAGTCTAGATGCACAGATGCAGTATAATTTAATCTACCTTTCAGTTTTAGAAACTCCCTCAATAAAGTATAGTACAAAGAAACATTCAGGACTTAGTATAGCAAAGGGACATAAAAATTATATTGGGAAAGCATGTCGCTTAACAGCAACATATTTTGCATGGAATGGAGGCTTGAGCTCAATCTCAAAACCCATTGATATCTCTGTCTCAGAGAGATCATGCCCATAAGTATAATCAGTACTCAGTCTAACTGACTGAACTAACAGATAACACAGTATAAGGCAGTTCCATGTTTTTCATGTCATTTAATCACTCATAAATAATCTTTAAGTCAATAAAAAACAGATCATGCATAGGTCGGATTAGAGGTTGTATCAAGCTGGGAAAAAAGCATGTTGGGAAGGAGAACTTTCCAATCCCAAACTTCATCTCTTCGGATTCTTAATATGTAAGTTAAGTGAAAGCTAACATTTAATTAAATGTTAAATGTTTAAAGAAAGTATAAATATTCAGAAGTGTTTATAAGCACTGAGAACAGCAAGCTCCTCCTCTTCCTCTTCAACCAATTTCAGCTAGAGAAAAAGGAGATCTCAGAAAGAAAACTAAACAGCTAATGCTAATCACAGCATTCTTTCAGAACATAGCTAGGCATTCCTAGTACTCAAAATTATGGTCATACTACTGGCCCAAGCTATCTTTGTTATCACAAAGGATAGTGGAGGGTTAAGTGGAGGATTATTAATTTTTATATACATAGTACACATACTTATATTGAAAAGATCCCAGCTTTGTACCATCAGCAGACAGTCAAAAAAGCAGCAAAGCAAGCAACACTGGAATGCGAATGCACCAGGTAAGACAGTGCAAGGCCTTGCAGCAAGAAGCAAAGAGTGCGAACAGACACACGATGGCTCCATTAGGGGAACCTGACCAACTAAAAATACATTCCAAATCTATTACATTACTTCACCCATGACCCAACAGAAATCCTACAACTGGTGGATCCCAACATTTTCCAATTTACTTCCTAAACTTAACAATTCCCCAACAGGGCAATATGTGAATTCTCTTCACTATCTTGTTTTCCCCTTCATATCAATTACCCAAATCTAGCCTATATAGAGGATGGACAGCAGGAAATGCAGCGAAGAAATCAAATTTCTTTTAAACAGAAAAAAAATCATAAATCTTACACTGAGCACTCAATTCAGATAGTACTCTTCTACTCTTTTAAAATAGAAATTAAAATATAGGTATTATTTTTCTGTTATTTATTTCAGATAATTTATGTAGCCACCCATTTCACAAACAGCAGCTTTGGGCAACTAACATTATTTTAAAAATCAATTAAAACCAAACAATCACAATAGTATACACAGTGTTAATCTTCAAATGGGCAGGACTGAGTTATTGAGCAACAAAATAAATTATCCTCTTGAGAAGGATCAACAGAACCTGAAGAGTGGCTTATTGTTGCCATACTTTAATCTTTCACAGCCCATTTCATGTATCAAGTCAACCCACAGCCTAAGGCTGTGCAGTGGTTGGCTTTATCTCCGGAAGGCATCTGGGAGCGCTCAGGAATATGAATACAATATCTGTCTGCAACAGTCATTCAGTGGCTGTGTCTTTTCCCAGGATCATGGAAGCTGCCACATAATAATGAGAAAGAATACAGCTATTTAAGAAGATGCAGAAAATTCTATGTGCTACATAGCTGTAGAAGCATTTTCTAGTCTTATGCTCTCCAAATAGGTTGAATTACAAGCAATCTCAGTATTAAGAGTGCAGTTTTACCTACCCAGAGAGTATAAGAAAGTCTGATTAGTACAGAGTGAAATAGCAATCTCATAGTTCAACTAGTAAAAAAATAGCTGAGAAAGCTTCTCTAAGAATGAGTAGATGAAAAATATTTATCTGTAAAATACAGGCACAAATCTGGACACATTATGGAACAATACTTTGTTTCCTTGGAAATACATCTAATATTTCTTAAGTAGATGCCAATTTTCTATTAATCCTTGTTGCAGGTTATGAGATATGAAAAATTAAGAGCCAAAACAAAAACACTAACTCCCATGCAAGATAAAACACGAAAATTATAACATACTATAGCACTACACTAGAATAGTAGAACACAATCACGTTTCAATAAGAACAGCTATCCTTCCCCAATTTTTTTCAATGCCAGCCCTATAATTTCCGTATCAATGATCTGATCTGTATGACTAACAAGGTGTTCACACATTTAGATTACAAGGATTGTAATAGGAAATCGAATACAGGCATTACTGTTACACGCCATTGGGTTGTGTGAATTGTTTCCTACCACTTGTTCACATTCAGCTTCTACATTCAGCACTTCATTGGTGATTTTTATGGATAACATAAATAGCAATTACCACCTTGAGCAATTGTAAATTATATCATATTGCCCTTTCATTATATATCTTCCTTCAATATTTTAACAGTATATTTGATTTGCAAGGCTACACTTGTTTTTTTCATCTCATTTTCCTTGTGTCTAAGGATGAAAACCATCACCATGGTCCAATCCATCAGAATTAGTATAGTGCAGTTTTTCCCAACTTGTGGTTCTCCAACATTCTTACTCCCTGTAACTACTAACTGACTGGGAATTTTGGGAGTTGTAATTCCTATACATTTGGACTGTGTCAATTTTGGGAAAATTGCTTTAGTTTTTGCTTTCTTCAAGGAAGGCCCCGATTTTATCTCTTAATGTATTACACACTTATTACACACTTGTAAAATCTAGGTTATACAAGTATGAAACATATAAAATGGATTTTGTTACAAAAAGAATTTCTGGTGTACCAATCTCAGTATCAATGAACTGAATTTATCACTGAACGTTTTGCCAGATTATAAGGGTATGTTTCCTTCACAGCTACCAAACACACATATGTCTTTGCTTGTCAGAGATCCCAGATCTTACTGAAAACCACAAAGCAGCAACGTGTCCCATTCAATTCAGCAGATCATCATGAAGTACAACTGATAACTTGCATGAACAAGTTAATAATAAAATGCCACATAGTCCTGTTTGATAAACAGAACAAAGCTAAATTCTGGCTTCATAACGATGGAAGGAGGCATTCTCCCTACTCCTTCAAGTTAAGAGTAACAGAGGGAAGAATTTTCTCTAAGATAAGGATTTGCTTCCTCAGTTTAGAAGCTGTATCTTTCCTTACATTCTTTGCTCTTCCTTCCCAATTTAAATTATCTGAATGTCATCTTCTCTACCACTCATAATTGTAAAAATATTATTTTCTTTAAGGACCAGCTAATATCACTACATTTGTGCAATTACTGCATTTTATATTTTTAAATCTCTATCCTCCTCTGACTGTAAAAATCTCTTTTTAAAAAAAACTTTTCCTTTTTTCTTTTTTTCTCTTTTATTTGCAAAACTAGTCTTCTTTCTCAATCCCCATCCCATCAAACTCTCGTAATAACAAAAGTGGCCACAAGCATGACACAGATACAAAGAAAGCCCATACATACAACTTACATGGTATCTTTGCACAGTGTGTATATATAGGTGGGCTTTTATCCTTTAACTTATAAGGAGAAATTAAGATTCAAGGTAATAAAAACCAAGTTCAAATCATTAAAATACAACAATAGCTCTCTATTACCCTCTAGTGGTTTGACTGCATCATGGAACATGATTTCCTTTTAACAGAAAAGATCAGCATAATTTGCTTTAAGAGAGTATGTACCAAATTAGGAAGGAAAAAATAATCTAAGGCAAGAACCATCTTGCATTTCGGTATTACACACAACTGGTCTTCCCCTGCTCTTAAAGGAGATGATTCCTTGTTAAGCAATTTTCTAGTACCCGGAGGCAGGCAAGATACCAACTAGGTTGGTATGTTGTTGACAGTACAGAAACACGACTCCCCCCTCAAAATAATAAGGAGCTGCTAGGAGACTATTTTATAGTATGAAAGCAGGTATTTATTTGCATCAAACTGGCTCAAATCCCTTACATCTCTATGAATTAATTATTCTAGTTCACAACCGTAGCCCATTCTTAAAATAGTCTGCTAGTTGTAATGAGATAGAAGAGATAATAAGCAATACAACCAACAATTAGCACCATATTCTGTTTTACCAGACTGGCTCAGTAGCAACCTGCCAGAGATTTCTTACTCAAACATCACCTATTTCTATATTTTCAGATAAATCTCAAGTGATCAGCAAAGCAAGGTAAAACTAGATAGTTCTACTAATTGTAAATGCTACTACTCCAAATGGATTTAAGTCATAATTACAGTGAAGGAGTGCACAACTTCCATTAACTCAAGAGCTACATCAGATGTAACATGTCACACACAGAAATGAGAAGGGCTAGGCCCCATCTGAGGGGAGGGGTTCAGGAGTACAGTAGGTGCTACATTAGTATGTTGAGTTTTAAAGCAATTGTTGCATTCTTTAAAACACCTAAAATGAAGAAAAAGGGCAAGATTTTTAGCCTCACAAAAGAGATGCTAGGAGGTCACATGCAGTTTTTGGACCATAATTTTTCTACCCCTGCTTTCATTTTTAAACACTTGCTACAGCGGCAATTATAGCAATTGAGGAATTGCTATTCAAGCAGCAGATGTTCATTTTAAGTCCTAGAAGTTTCAGCCTTTGACTTCTCACGCACCTTTCATGTTATTAAAACAAAAAAATCCTTATTTGTTTTCCTTGTATCATAGTAAAGAACAAAAGTGTGCGGAGGAAATTTTATGCCTTTAGAGGCAGTAAACATGTACTTGTTAGTTTTAAGCAGATATACCTCCTGAGCAAGTATTTAGTGCATAAAATGTAAATCTTCATGTTAAAATGGCCATAAAAGAGGAAGTAGAAATCATTCCATCTTCTCCTTTTATTTTCTCCATGCACACACTACACAATTTCTAGTAGTTGGTCTCTTTTTGGATGGAATAAAATCAAACAAAACTTGTGACCTGTTTGACGCATTTGCAGGACTTTATGTTGAAATCAGCCAGTTTGTTAATGACTATTTTTTTCATAATATCTCTAAGAAAGGTAAAAACCATATTCTATGGAAACTCACATAAACTAAAGTGGCAAGAGACTCCAGGGAACAAGGGGAAATTGGCCGAGACATTGTGTGCTGAAGTATCTGAAGAGTTTCCTATCGAAATTCCTTTTTACAATAGCTAATTTGTTACTAACAGTGGACAAAACAAAATGCCACAAAAATAAACAATTGTAGAACATGATTGACTATTCAACCACCCTTATATTTCCTCTTGAACTTTCATAAAATAATTCTATTTTTTTCTCTTAAAGTCTCTTTTTAATACAAGTCTCCCTGTTCTCTCCCTATTATATATCTCTATCCTCAACCCAGCCCAGCCCACCCACCTTTGAAGCCATTAAAATAAACTCTCATGATAACACCCCCTATTCTTTTGAGGCAATGAAATGATACAGCCCGTCTTACTGATTTCACAAAAAATTACAAACAGTTAATTCCAAAGCAAGCATCTGTGGAATAACAGAAAGCCTTGGAGTTGTATATCAGTGGGAGGAGCATGGAGGTAATAATCCTGCACACCTTGTAAATTTTGTTGATTAAAAAAAAAGACACTAAAGAGAATGCATGACTGGATAACAGCAAAACTTGAATATCTCTTCAATATTGACTGCACTCAGACTGTCACAAACAACACAAACAACTTCATAAACTTTGCTTTTGGTAGGCATCTATGTATAGACACTGATCTTTTGGAGTGTAATACACACCAACTCTCAATCTTTTTTCTAATGAAGTTCTGACTTCTTCTTAAGCATGGATATAAACAAATGGAATTCTGCAAAGTCCTTGAAGGTAAGAGAAATGTTAAAAAGAAAATACAGGGGAAGAAAAAGTGTGAAGAAGTCTTTTCTAATGAAGAGAATGAAATTAAATCACTGCTTTTTAAAACCTTAGCAGTATTTGCAGCACTAGGCTTCACATACATTTTAAGAGAACAAAACAAAATGAAACAAAAAACATCACTAAGAAGAATCTTAAAAGACAATTGTTCAGACTGGACCATAGAGAAGAGACATGCCATTAAGAACAAGAGTTAGTTATTTCAGTGACAGCAAAGCATGCAGTTGAGCCCTTAAGAATTACTTCAAACATATCCTTCCCATCATAATGTAACAATGTATAAATAGTTTGCTGGACAACACTACATACATACCCACATGTGCCACTACAAACAAATTGGAGGCATAGTATAGGAGAGGAGAAGTTTGCATCAAAGCTGGAATATGTGACAAAAGAATTATAAAGTGGACATTTGAAGAAATTATTTAGTATTGCAGTGAATGTTAGTCATCGATATATGGAGTCATAGTTATTAACATTTGTATGTGATGGAGGTGGAGGCAATACAGCAAAATTTGCTTTCAAGGCAGAGTACCTAGGTTTCAGTAAGAATAAATTAAAAGAAAGGTATTGCAGGCAGGTGGACGGGAGGAAGAGGGAAGCATACACTAAACATACATACTATCTCCCAACAAACATACCAAGATCCAAGACACATTTAATAAATGTTTACAATAGGTTCTGAGCACCTTTGGTTGGCAACTGTACAGGCAACTTAAAATCTCGGGAACGGCAGAAATGAATGTTCTTCCGTCTCTTACTGAGAGAAAAGTGGAAATAAAAGTGCAAGCAAGCACTTTTTTCCTACTTCACTGAAATATAACTGAATCTACAAATGTAAATAAGAATAGCAGGTTGCATCTCAATGCAGTTCTCTAAAGGAATATTAGGCCCATTTTTTAAAAAAATAAGGTTTCAGAAAAAATAATACTCATGCATCTCATATGTAATGAACAAGAAATGATACAAGATAACAGCTTCATAAGGCTGAAGCAGCTTTAGCTTAGGAGTAAAAAAATACAAAATGTATTACAATCAGGAACTAACATAAAGTTCAAGGCTAATGAAAAAGGGAAAATAGGCCTAGGCCATCTACAAGTACTACAGAATGACCTTATTTGCACTTCTAATACATGCACAGTGGAACTACCTTTGAGTTTGGTCAAAGACTTACTTTTGTTTTTCTCTGAACACAAGGGGCAAAATATATCCTTCACTTAATATACCCACGATTCTCCCAAGCTCTTACTTATCAGGCTCCTGTCAAAATGATGCCATTTTTGAAGATCTCCAAATATACACAAAAGGAAAATTTATTTCCCAGCATGACTCCTAACCGCTGTAATATTGGAGAATTTCAAACGCATCTATTTCCATTCCTCTATCAACTTAATTTCCAAGCAAAAAGAGAAAGAACAGATGAGAAGGAAGAGAGAGAAGAAAGAAAGCATTCATATCATGCATGGTCTTGCAGTACAGCCTCCTTGTCCCCTCCCCCCTCAACATTTGTGAAAGAGGAATACACCTCCTTATTTGCTGCTTCCTCCACCACCACCACCTCCTCCGGCTGCTGCCACTTTTTCAAAATCTTCAGCATTGCAGAATTCCTTGATTGTGACTGTTAATAGATTGCTGGTGACATCAGTAACTACCACATTAGAGCATGGAGACATTTCAGGTCGCCAATCACCAGCCTCCTGTTCTGGGTCAGAAGACAATGGAGATGATGGGATCTGACCTACTCCATTCCCTCTGGAAGGTGACTGCTTACTGGTCAATGCTGACTCAGGTGGAATTGACAGATCGAGGACCTCAGATTCGCGCCAGTCAGGAATGGCGGAATTTAGAATCTCAGGAAGCAGCTTTGGTGGGGAATCATCTGGATCAGATGAGGACTGTGGAGCTGGCGAGGGGCAGTCAGAGGAGCTGGAACTGCGGGCATCATAGGCAGAAGAGCCCATGAGTCCACAAGAAGCACCTTGAGAACCTCCTGCCTCTGCCTTCCCCTCTAATGATGGGGCTGGAACAGATGGCTTGTTATACAGAGGGAAGCTTCCAAATTTCATGTGGCGGATCTGATTACGAAGTATGCTCTCACTAAACTTCTTGCTCTTACCAATTACACGATTTCGGGAAGGGATCTTAGAACGTGCCAAGTTTCCTCCCCCACTTGCTCCTTTGCCACTTTTATCAATGACTTTTAGATTGAGAATAATACGACTACGCTTGGGCTCACGAGGTTTCACTTTGCGGTTGATGATGCGTACAGTCTCTGAGAAAGGAGAGACAGGGGGGCGTATGCCAGTGCTCCCACCCATTCCACTGTTCTGTGGATCCGGGCGGGGCAATGGGCGTCGGGACATACGGTGGCATCTTCGGATGTCCTTCTTGAGCCGGTGCACTGCAGCACTGGAGTGCAATTTTGGGGAGGATGTGCTAGAACTGGGCTTGACAGAAAAATGTACATCCCCAATGTGGAGGGACTCTGCTTGAGCCCGAGCCTGCAGTGGATGGGATAAAATGAAAAACATGGAGTTAGACTGGAAGAAAATATATTCCGTGTGCTGAAGTCCAGGATTCTTAGAGTTGGGAACACAATTCTAAAGACAAATCCGGAAAAGATGAAGTGAAGAATGTATTCTGGATTTCAAATACATCTTCTTTATAGTTCAAATTAAGAAGGCAGTTTTACCTATGTTTAGTAACCTAAACATGGTATTGTTACAAGCAGGGAAATCCCCAAAGGACTATATGAAATATGTTTCCATTTTCACTCTTGAGTTTAAATTATAATTTAGCACACTAGAATAGTTAAGAAACACAAAAAGTCAAGGTTTTATGTTTACTAATTAACAGTGATACTAGATAGTTAACTTTGATTCATTCATTTGAGCCCAGCAATGTAGAACAAATTAGTTTGTCCAAATTTAAAAAATACAAAGGCTTACAAAATTAACAGTTCAAAGGACAAGCAGTTTCTGTGAATATACTGTTAGCTAAAATATTCTGGCATTACTAGAGTTTTCATGCAGACCCTTTTTCAGACCATCCAAAGAAATAAGTGATTTTAACTACTCACTAGAGAAGTGAGACAGAATATAAATAAATAAATAACATTTATTTAGTTATTGTTAAATTTATTTGCTATCTATCTCAATGCAGAGTTTCTCTAGGCATAGTGTCAATCATTATGATAACTAGTCACTTGAAAAGGAATTGACTCCTGCAAAAACAAACAATATAATGCAATGCACTTTTCCAGGATTTGCAAAAATATTATTTCTGATCCTAAAACATTGTAATGTACTGAACAACAATCATTAATCTTTTAGACAGACTGTCTCTACTTAATACTATACTAGAAAAGCCACAGATTAGCATATAGAATTGAGATTGTAAAAGCATCCAGTTAATGTTTAGGTTAAATCAATTACAGGTACTCTCCAGTTACTGTTCAAAGTTATGATGGTTCTCCCAAAAGCTCGAAAATCCCCACACAAAAAAATGAGTTCTGGAATTCTTATAGTGACATAGCAACCCCCTCCCACGATCACATTTCAGGTGCTTGGCACCAGGTTCGCCTTTATGACCAGTTGCAGTGTACCCTAGTCACAGGATTGCAATTTATGGTTTATGCCAGTTTCTGGCATAAAAATGGCCATAGGAATGAATGAATTTGCTTAACAATGGTGGCATTTGCTTAGTGATGCTATATTCACTTAACGATCACTACAAAAAATGTATAAAATCAGGTTAGTATGGAAATTCTGGGCTCAATTAGAATTGTACCACATTAATTAGGCACTTGTGATTTAAAACCAAAATTAACCATTGTTGCAAATTCTGTAAATATTCATTACATTCTTTACTGATGAAAGGATTAAAAATTCTCCTCTAAATTATTAGACTCTGGCATCACAATATTAACTATTCAGGTTAATCAGAATTGTTCTCGTTTTGAAGAAATACTGTGTTTCCCTGAAAATAAGACACTGTCTTATATTAATTTTTGCACCCAAAGATGCGCTAGGTCTTATTTTCAGGG
>JANHFO010001241.1:106245-120188 GCA_032468095.1 Pareas carinatus | reverse complement strand
TGCGTATGTCTATTGGACTGTTAACTGACTTTGAAGATTGGACTGTGCCTATATCCTGTATATAAAGACATTTTATACCCTTTATATTCTCTGTGTGTGACACTGAGTTCATTGCTTCATCCTTGCACACTGTCTTCTGTATTTTGCACTGTCCTTGCAACCAAGGAATCTCTGCTTATACCTAATACTGTGCATATCTTAGTGTTCTCAAGAATAGGAACCTGAACTGAACAATGATAACTATAACATAATGGAAAATTCTTTGCAGTAAATACAGGAGTAGGCAAAATCTAGCACCTATCTAGTTACATGCTACCAGGAGGAAAGCTGAAGAGCATGTTCTCTGCATGTGTGTACATGGGAAGAAAGGTAAAAGGAAATGATTTCCAATAAAGTCTTACACGAAGAGTAGGCAGTAAACCAGTAACTTTTTATCTGTGCCCTACTGCCCCCTTGTGGTCATGAGATGCTGAAGAGTCAGTGCACCTACCTCTGAATTTGGACTTCTAACAAGGAGTAAAAGTCCCAGAATTCCAAGATACTGGCTCATCCTGGAAATTAACCTAAATAGGCATTGCTTAATTGGGAGAGTGATATACAGAGATTCATTACTACAAACATTCACAATATGCAGGGAATTGCTTAGAAATCCATGTTAAAGTAATCCACTTTACATTGTTTTTACTCAAAAGACTGACATGATGCATTTATCCCACATTTTCAACACCTTCTCACAAAAGCTCAGGTGATTTGCAAGTCCATGGTAGTTACCTTTTGCAAATATCATGTGAACCTACCACTTTTTTTAAATTTCCCCAGGAGCTTGGAACAGTATTTATATTAATATTTCATACAAATACACTATACAACAGTTTGGACTGTGGGCTGTGCATGGGAATTAAATGTATGCTGCCTCACATCAAAATATAATACCCCATAAATACTACATTATATTTTCCTTGACCTATTCCATGGTATGAAGAGAAGATTGAATGGCAGTGAGAGGAAATAAGTACTATACATATCCACAATCTGAGATGCTTCCAGAAAATTGGCCTAGCATAGTAGAACAATGGATATCAAAGGAAGACACAGAAACAGGATGTTAGCTAAATGTCAGTTCTCATTTAATGCTCTTTGATAGCCATATTTGCAACATTTACCACATAAATCATCTAAATAAATAGATGTTGTACAGTCTTTTAACCATCATCAGTACAAAAATAAAGCCACACATTGCATCAATTAAAATTTGCTCTGTCCTCCTTGTTTGTATTACAATCTCTATTTCGCAGCAAACACTCACAAAAAGGCATTAAAACTGCAATTTCTACATTTTTAAATTTTGTTTGGAATTTGTTCCCTAAACTCCTCCCTTTCCAATACATTCAATTAGTCTGTACAAAAATCCCAAGCAGCTCATTCTGTGCAAAGGAAGCTTTTGTGTGCAAAGGTAACCTGGGCACTGGGGTCAGGAAAATATCAACTTAAGTACCATGCCATCAAGGATGGAGTTAACCTCCCCTCCCAAACTAATACACACAAAAAAATAAAGTAACACACCTAGTCTTTTTTTCCTCCCATCCATCAAATACATTGCCATATCTATCCCAAAGAAAACAATATTATAGGAATAAGCAATTAATTCAGGCAGTTACTCTGACACATCAAGCAGTGCAAACAACAAGGAAGAACACAGCTCAAACCCTCTTAAGTGGGATGTTCTTGGCACTAAAATGTTTTCTAAATTCAGTAGATAATAATAATGCCCTGTTTTGATTTTTATTTTTTTTGATTTTGTGGTATTTCTGACCATACTTTTCAAAAAAAAAAGCTACCAATGAAAGACTGTAACAGCCATTAAGAAAAAGCTGTTGAACTGTTTATATCCCATAAAATAGCTGGATGCAGCTCCACATCTCTAATAAGTTATTAAAGTGCAATTTGTCAGGGAAAGGTGAATTCTGAAAAATATGCATTAAAATATACATCATATATACAGACATAAATGGAAGAGTGTCACAAGGCTGTGTTTGACTAGGGTGCACAAAGCTGGAGGAATCTATCAGAAGCAACTTATTGCTGGTATCTGGAAAGTTTTTTGACTTCAAGGGAAGTTTGGAATTGTTCTAAAGAACAGTCATTCTCTTTCTTCTAAAATGGGGAACCTACTGTGCAGTTAAGGTCTGAAGGACTAATCACAATTTATAAAAGAACAACAGCCTGGGTCTACAACTTTGTTACCTTAATAAATATATGGAAATAAGCATGAACAGTGCAATCTTACATTCAGAAGGAAGCATCAATGTGCTCACTAGTATTTACTCCCAAGTAAGATGCATAGGCCTGCACCCTTGGTATCAACATTTGTGTATTTTATATTGGTTTTGCCATGCAAATTGGTTGTCAGATGTACAGACACACTACATTATAGGCAAGTAAAATCATTGGTCCAAATGTAATGTAATTTATATCTCTTCCTACTGAGGGATGAATGAGTCAATTAAAATCTGTATTTTGATAGATTAAAGTTTCCCTTCATCCAATAAATTCTGTTTGCTGTTAAACTTTAGACTAGGGCAGTAGCCCAATATTTATATGGGTCTGAAATTATAAATTTTTCAGGATTCTTCAAATCTGCTTTAAACTCGTACATGTTTAATGTTTAGCTCCAGGAAGTAATGAGAATTTGCCTTTTTATAGTATATTTTTCATACTAGGGGGCTATCTCTTTCAAGATTGTTTCCTATTAATGGAAAGTCCATTTCAACATTTTTAACAAGTACATATTACCTTTCTTAAAGAATGCTATACTGTCTTGTGCAAATGACAGCCGAAACCCATCAAATAAAAATGATTGTATAGTCATATTACAGCTGCTTCTGTTTCATCATCCATCTGCACATGAAGAAACATCAACATAACTATACAATTACTTGTAATAGTCTTAATAACTATTGCAGTTTTTCTTTAATCCTTCAGTGACTTAAGGAAAATAATCTTTTTCACAAGGAATAGATCTATTAGGGTACTATATTCCTGGAGGATATAAAATTATGCACTAATGTTAGATTTCCTTAATACAGAACTTCATCTCTCTCTTTTTTTACATTACTTATATCTCTGTTGTTATCTAGCTTAAGAGGTTACTTTTCCAAATCATGCTGAAAATACAAACATGAAACATCAAATGATCTTACCTTCTCTTTGGCACAAGGCATTACAGCATATGCACAAATAGCATATATACATATAAGCTGCAGTAAATTTTAATAACAATGGCCCTTTCTCTATATACTCCTTCTCACATAAAGTACATGCACACCAAAAATATTAACAGCTCATCTATCTATGCACATAGGAATTATTAAACAGAAAAAAGTGTACAGTAATAGAATTAGATCTCAAACTGAACTTGGACTAACTTTGTGACCACTGAACAACTTTAAAAATGTTGGTACTATACTAATCACTTTGGCATATTTTTTAAATGGGAGAAACTAAAGGATCAAAAAATCTACAGCCATAATAATGCTACATTTTGCTGAAGCAATGTATCTAACCCTGAATAGTATAGCAAAATGTTACTAGAAATGGAGAAGCTACAAATTTTCTACCTGTCTTAGAAACCAAAGAAAACATTACCGATGTAATGTACTATATAATGAGATAATATGAAATGTATATTCATTAGCCATACACATACATATGACAATGTCTTCTTGAAGATCATCTTAAGCTCAACTTATACTCAACTTTTCTTTCTGGAGGAAATGATGCATTTTAAGCAATGTAACATGAGTGAAACAAGATCTCCTGCTCTCTTGAACAAACACCTTTAGCAATTGTGTACTTATCAAAATTACTGTATTTATTCTCTTAAGTCATCAAATCTATAATAAATTTATGCCATCACATGATAAGTTTGAGATGAAGATGATCAGGTCTTAGAATTTGAGTTTCCAACTTCACTTACATAGCATACAAATGGAGTTTGTTTATCATGCTAAGCCATGATTTGTTGCCTAAACTCTTTGGGGAAAGCATAGCTTTCATATTTTCTGTGGGACTCACATTAAGAGCTCAGAAGAATTGGGCTCTTACTATGTTAATGCTGCCTGCAATCTAATGTAGAATAAAGGAGGCCAAAATAGTTCAGAAAGGTGAGAATTGAATATATTCCTTCCCCACCTTCAAGAAATCAATATTCCTTTTGTCAATGTGAAATAATGTGAACTATCCCAATTTACACCTACTGACTCATAATGACACCTCTTCCTTTAAGACTTCTGAAAAAGAAAACAATCCACGTCTGTTGCACTGAGCATCAAAAATTGACAAGGAACAACTTTATCCAACACTAAGTTACCCTTCTAGAATTTGGCATCAGGTTACTAGTAAAAGTCTTGATGGAAGACTAGTTGTAGAAGCCTCACATGGTTTTAACTTTTCCATTTTTATAAATCTCTGAATTAATAAAGAAATTCATCAATCAAAGAGGGAAGCATTTTTGTGGGTTAAAACATTGAGATCAGTAAACAAATCAGAAGAGATCAAAAATGCATTACAACATGCTATTCACATTGGATTTTTTTTCAATGCTTACTCTTTTTTCTAGTAAAGCAAGACATCTTCATTTCAGCTGACTTAAATTCTTCAAAAACTAGGGTTTGGATTGCAGTTCTACCTTCTACCATTCCACTGTCACTTTCCATAGGAAAATTATTTTCTAGAGTTCATCTGTTCAAGCAAACTTAAAAGAAGCACATATGCACAAGAATATATGCTAAAGCTATACAATTTATAATTACAACAGTTCCTCTAAAACAAAACAAAGCCTTCACAAAGGAGTCCAGCATAAGTTTCAAGGTATTGAAATGCAAGACAGAGTCCTATATAACTGCAAGCAGCTTCTCCTGGCAAAGATCTTCATAAAATAGTTGCACAGAAAAATAGACAGAAGTACCAACATGAGGAAGTTTTCAAAGTGTCCTTTGAAAAAATGTATAAAATAAGATTTTTGTCTCATTCTTATCTTCCAATTCATTTCTCTGCTCTAGACTTTCTGATCATGTATTGGATCAGTTAGGGCGATAAAATCAGTGCCAATATACCACTTTTGACTAAATTTCTAAACAAAACTGGTATTTGTTTGACTCTATTAAAAATCCTTCACTCCATCAACTACTTCCACTTTTAACTCATGCAACATGTCCATAATATAGACGCATGAAGTTAAATTTTATAACAATGGTTATGTAATAGGAGTTGAAGCCACAGATCCCATCAGCTTGAATAAGAATAGAATATTAATGCAGGGTTCGAAGCCTAGAAAAATATTGTTTCATATACAAATACACACAGTATTCTTTTAAGTGTGCATATCTTAATAGTATCAAGCTGACAACCAGATGTTCAATGAGGCTTGCCTAAAACAGAATCTGGCTTCAAAAAAGTCTCCCAATTATTTACTTATTTAAAAGGTTAAATATACTGGGTAATTCCCATTGTGTTTCTGTCAAGTAATTAATTGCACAGGGAATAAGAAACATATATAAGGCCAATTGAAGGAGCTAAATTCTTGGTCTCAATTTTCATTTTAGAAACTGGTTGTATTTTTTTCTTTGAGAGTATGTTTGGTTGTACAAGAAATTTTTCAGGGATCAACAATGCATATATGCTAAAGCAGTGGTCGCCAACCTGTGGGCTAGGGCCAGGGGCCACCAGTGGTCCATGAGAAAATTTTGGCAGTCTGCAGGAAAATCTGGAGATTTGAATTTTTTTGTATAGTTGTATGGTTCCTGTCTCTCTGTGTGTGTGTCTGTCTGTCTGTCTCTCATTCTCTCTATCTCTCTCTCCCCCATTATTTCTGTCCCTCTCTCTGCCTCTCTCTCTCATTCTCTCTCTCTCCGTCTCTCTTTCTGTGGGTGTCTCTCTCTCTCTCTCTCTCAAGCAGGAACAAATATCACACTAAAATGTGTAATACTTAAATAAGCTTCAACTATTTTGTAATAATTAAACTAACTTTAATAATTTTGCTAGAATTAAATCTTTAAAAATTTTGTTATGATTAAATAAGTCTTTTAATTTTGTTATATTAAATAGGTGCCTTTTGTATTAATAAAATGGAAGTTCTCTGATTATTATTTTACAAATTTATCTTTTTAAAATGTTTGTATTAGTGGTCCGCGGGATTTAAAATTATGAATTTAGTGATCCCTGAGATCCAAAAGGTTGGCATCCACTGTGCTAAAGCATGTAAACTCTCTACATCCATCTACAAACTTGTAAATAGATACAAACTGGGTTTCCAATAAGAAATTCAAGAACCTACTATATATCTAATTAGATATTAAGACCTCCTTTGCATGTTACAAAGGCATCTGAAGTAAGACAGAATTTTTAGGATCTGTAACAGTTCCATCCAAGCCATCCTCATACTCAAGGACACATGGAAACATGTTTATGACTATGTACAGTAGGGTTCCAGTGGAAATTACTGAGGAATTCATATTCTGCTGAAAAGCTACAGGCTTCCTAGGAAAAGACCATAAAAACTACTGAGCTTACATCATCAGATAATTAATAACAAGCTAGGCGTCTCTTATACCAGCATGTCTGATTATAGCAATATCTTTTTTCATGCTCCTGTTACTAATATACCACAAACAAGGAAAAAACCCGCACAATTCTTTGGAAGCTCAGTCCAACATCCTGCCCCCCGAAGCCAGTATTAGCAGATGTAGTTGCGTCTCTAAATTCTAGCTTCTCTGGAAGCACTGTGGATAGCAGCAAGCCCCATCATCAACAGTACTAGTAAATGAGAAAGCCTTAAGAACTGAAAGCCAGAAATGCCCAAACAAGGGGACCAATGTTTTTATAAATGCACCTGGCAGGAAGCAGATCAGGGAAGCAGCTTGACCTAGAGAAGTCCACTGAACTTGGAAGAGGTCAGGGATATTTATATTTGACCTCTTCCCTATTTCAGACATTGAGCCCTTAACTTTTCAGTGCAGAAGGTATATGCCATAACTGATATAAGAAATTGACATTTTTCCACAATGCACCATGAATATGTATCTTTGCCAGTGAAAAAAGCTTCAGTTTCCAGACAGACAAAACAACAGACAAGTAATATATCTATACACTCTTTTTCTATCTATAGTTACAAATGAAGGGGCGGGGGGGGGGGGAAGGGCGGGAAGCACAGGTAATTCTCACATTGCTTTACCTTGGGCTTTGCGTATTTGAAAGGTGTATACAACTGAAAAGAATGTCAGCATGACCATCTGTCAAAAAAATTATAATGCTCTGTAAACATTTGTAAAGGGATTTTTTTTCCTGCATTCTATTTCTTAAAATAATATTATTGAAAGTGTAATGAAACCCGATTGGGAATGCAGGAATAACTCAAACTCAAAAATTCCCTTAATGAGGAAAGACAAAGAGAAAGAAAAGTTAACAAACAGCAGATTTAGAACTGGATGCTCCGGTCTCGGAAGAAGCCTTCTGCCATCTGAGCTTCTCTGAAAGTCACCGTAATGGAGTTTGCTGTGATGTCTGTAACTGTCACTTCATTTGGGGGCAAAGCAGGGCTCCAGGAAAAATGGCCTTCTGCTGTCTCTGGGCCCACTGTGGAAAGGGGAGAGGGCAGAAAAACAAGAATTGTGAAGAGGAGGAACAAAGAGAAGAAGGAAAAAAACCCCACAGGTATCAAAGGTCATCATGCCTGTTCATGAAACAGATCAATTCTTGCAGGATAGATACAGGTAAGTCTAGGAAGGGAAGAGGTAGCAGGAACATAATCACATGTCTGCACAGATACAAGAAATACATAATTGTGCAAATACTGCTGTAATTTGAGCAATTCCAATCAGTGCAAGGATGTACTTACATTAGCATTTATCTATCCCCTGAGAATCTCCAAGTCTTTAAAAGGGAATATTATACAACTAAATTCAGATCCCATATACCTTCTATCCAATCCAGCTAGCAAAGGACTAGCAAAGTACTTTCACTCCAATTGCATTTATATTGTGAAACTAAACACCATAGGGATATTTTCCACAGTCTTCTGCTGATACTTAATGTAAGAAAATAGCAATTGCACATGAAGATCTAAAAGGACTGTTTATTACTCTTTACAAAACTCTCAAAATACTTTCCTTTTGAGGGTTAAGTGCAAAGGCATATGAATTAACAAATTCCTCTTCATAGCCACAGCCAATCGAATATACAGTGAGCTCTCTAGCCTTCTCTTGTTGGTCTTTATGCAAATGAAAACAAGAGAAGAGGGAAGTCCCATTTTCTGTTCTTTATCCCTATTGCATCATTCAATTTTACTTGGGAATACAATAGGAATAAGTACCTTTTAAAAGGATATTTCTGGCTTCGACTACCTAAGATTCTATTTCTATAAGTACCCCACATTTCTTAGGCCACTCGATCCAAGTGGCATCCAATGTCATCTCATCCAAATAACGCAATTAAAAAAGATATTTACATATCTCTGTTAGTCAACTATACTTTACAAATGCATTTCCTACTGATTTTTTGTGGAAAGGGGGGGGTTAAGAAGCAAAAGCAACACAGATAGGCTTTATGCACCTGTAAGTTCACCACACTCAAACCAAATCCAAGCTCTGCCTACATACATGATATCATACACCACTGCTCTACCTACATTATATACATAGCATAAAACATTAAGCTCTTGAGTTACAATAGTTGACAATACATAGCAGATCTTGATTGATCTTAGGATCAGATCTTAAAGTCACTTCAATGGGAGACCTTGAAAAAACAGGGCTGTAGACCAGGCTGCAATTTGAATATATGCCAGAGAAGAAAATAATGCCAAACCTTTCCCATACAGTTGCCAAAAAAAACCATGCTTCTTTTAGTAAATTCTAAAGTTAGTACTATTTCAGAAATATACCACCTTTGGATATGAATGCAGACTTTGTGGATGATACCTGGTGAAGTAATTTAAGCTGGGATATGCGTAGAGCTTTTAAGCATAACCAATCAAATGACAATATCCTGAAAGCAACTCTGCTTCACTAATAATATATATAGCATACTTGCAAACACTCCAAGTTCTAATGTAAATATTCCATTTGAAACCAAAATTATATGCATACAATAGCTTCAGTGGGAGTTAATATACATCAGCTATTCAGTTGTTTCATACTATGCACAGAAGGTAATGTAAACGTAAACAAAAATTGCCCCAAATATAAAATGTTCTACTAACCAATAAATATATTGTGTATTCCTACACTAGAAATTTTGTTTGAACCATTTATAACATTATTGATTTCTCTCAAGCATAAACCTGTAGTTTTGCAGAAGTGTTGACCCAATTCTTTTAGCCTGGGGCTCTTTAGATGTGCTGGACATACAGGTTGGAATATGGAAATTATTATGTACAGTTTTTGAGGGCATTTGCTCAGCAGGGTAAATATCTCAAGTGTTTACTTCTAGTTTTCTTCAACCATGAGTTACAAATCTTTAGGTTTTATGAGAAAAGGGAAAAACTTTTGTAGTGTGTATTAAAGAGTCATCAGCAAAGAAGATCAGTGTATTTTCTCTTTCATATTACAAATATTTTCAATAGAAGAATATGCAGATCCTAACAAAAGTGCAGTTTGAACCATCCATAGGAAAAAGCATTTTCTCCTGTGGCATCTATTGGTAAGAACTACAAGGCTACTCTACAAATGCCATCTGATCAGGCAAGCAACTGACTTTCCATCGGTTCAACCAGCCATGTTGACCTGATGATTGGATTTAAAAGGCCTACTGTTCAATAATATAGATAGTCTTTGACTTACAATGGCAAATGAAACTAGAATTTCTGTCGCTAAGCATAAGCATGACTGCATGGTATCTCACAACCAAAGTCAGTAGGGAAGTCTGCAGGAAGTTGCAAATTCCAGGCCAGCAGGCAGGTAAATGGTTGCTGCCAGATGTGGGAGGAAGCAAGAGGTGCATAGAGGTGGAATGGTGAGGGTGTCCAAGAGATGAGGTGAGGGTTAGAGAGGGTGCACGCGGGTGCAAGGGTGCATGAGTAGCCAGCACAAGCACAGAGGGGCTGAGGAAAATGCATAGGTGGGGGAGACTTACCACAGAAACTTGCAACCTTCCCTGCCAGCTTCCCTACTGACTTTCTAGGGATGGGGTTACTGCAACAGTCATAATTCTTGAGGATTAGTCATAACTACCATTTGTTCAGTTCTGTTATAACCTTGAACAGTGGGCTGACTGAATGTACTTTGGAATTACTCTTTTAGCTGCCCACTCTTGGAAAAAAATTACAAGCTGCCCAGCAAGATGAAGCTGGTATAGCAAAGCTGGAGATAGTTTCAGGCTTACCTTCCTTGCTAGCAGGTTGTGTTGCATCATCCCAGTCATTGGGTGGCTGTCTGTCCTCAAGGACCACGGGCTCCTTCAAGAAGAATTCTCGACGACGATTCCGATTTTCCAGGCTTGACATGCGGTTGAACTTCTTCCGTGAAAGGCGCAGGTACTTCTGGTTCTTGCTCTGTTTCCGAAGAGGAAAGGGCAGGACCGCTCCCGCGCTCTTCTCAGACAGTTCTGTCTGCCCTCCCTTGGCCCCTGCCAAGTTGTTTCCTGTTCCCCCAAACCTCCGGGACAGAGAAAAACAGAGTTTCTCTTTCCCTTTGTGGGCACTCCTCAGGTCCATGCTATATAGTCTCTGAAAATGAAGAAAAGCACTCTCAGACCAAGAAGCTTGGTTCACTCAAGCTACAATTTGCAAAGGCGCCAGATTCTTCCGGTGCCCTGGACTTCCAGCGCCCCAAATTCTACTCAGCCAAATGGCCTATAACCAACATGTACATTTCATGCGCTCTACATTAGCTTATTTCATGAGTATTAAGGTTTATCTGCACAAGGGCAAAAGCTTCCGTTGGACAATGGCTGCCATTAGCACATTTAAAATTGCTCTGAACTATGAGTAAAGCTTTTTCTTTTTTTAGTTAAGATGTAATTCTGAAAACTAATTTTCCTTTCACAATGTATATAGTGAGGGAGGAAGGGAGGGTTTGATAGCCCTAGAAATTGTTCGGATCACAGCTCCAATCTTCCCTGAGCATGTTGGTTAAAAACGAAAAGAGTTAAGAGTCTAATAATATCTGCCAAGAAGAAGCTTGTGATGTCCTAATGAATATGCTTCCAGGACTCACAATCTATTACATCAGATACCAGAGGATTGTGATGCTTTTGCTGCAATAAGACTAGCAGAGCTTTCTCTCCAGGCCATCATGCCTGAGAATTCAAAACTGAGAGAGGCTGAATTACAGCATCAATACCGGAATTTAGAAATAGGCATCAACATTTAGTAAATCTGAAATATTACCTGCAGCAACAGGCGCTTAGGTTTAGGACCTCTCTTTCTGTAACCTGAGGCACGTTCTCTTTCTTCCCTAGAGAGACAGAAAATGCCTAGCAGTTTTTTTTTGTTGAAACAGCACAAAGCCACAAAGTCTTTTCAACAGGTATTACTTCACATTACTTACACATACTTCCAAGGAAACGTGGACTCAAGCATAGATAAAATTAAGACGAATTTCATGTGAATTTGGTTGGTAATTAATTTCTATTCATTTCCCCCAAAGTTAATGCTTAATACAATTGATCATTGTAACTCAAAAGTGACACTTAACCATGCGCGCAAAATGGATTCTCCCTTATCAACATCTTAAAAAAAATTTAAATGTGCTTCCAAGAAAAAGGTTGACTAAGTACATTAGCCTCCTTTAATCTAGTGCCTTTCAGATGTGTTGTATTACAGACTTCAGAATTCCCAGCCAACATGGCCAAAACATAGCAAATTGATATTCTCATCACAGGAGGGAAGAAATTAATAATCTAGGACAAAATGTTGTATGGGTGCCACTGTTTTTATTTTGCTATCTATCCTGCATTTTGTATATAAAACTTGTAAGCTGAAGAATTCATCAGTAATATGATTTGCTAATCTTTGGAAAGCCTTTCACTTGCAAAACATATTGGGAAACGTGCGTTAACTAAGCCACATCAGGAAGTTCATATTCTAACTTAGTGTGTGACATAAGTGTGACCTTTCCTTCCCTTGCCTAGATGAACGGTCAGAAACCATTTTAGCCTGTTATGTTGGCTAGGGAATTCTGAGGGTTAAAGTCCAGACATCTTACAGTTGCTCAAAATTAGCCATTCTGCACCCATTTCCATGCTGCACCCGTTTCCTAGAAACGCCAGAGGTTTTGGTTTAACTTTTCCAAAATGAAAAAAGAAATGTTCTTACTTTTCCTCATAAGCCATCACCAGACGAGGGTCAAGAATGTGTTCCTCTGGTTCCCATGTGCTGTACCTAAGAGAAAAGTTGGAGAAAGCAATCAAAACATTTTGGGTAAATTTGGGGCTTTTGTTCAAGTGACCTACATTCTTGTATCCCCTTATTCGTGATATGTAGTTCTGAAAAAAATGAGTACTAAAAGCTTTACTGTACAATATACTTCTAAAATGTTTTTCTTTTACAACAAACATTCCTATTTTGATCCATGGAACGGACTGAGTAAGACTGACCTCTCAGGACAAAATAAATAAATGAATAAAATTTCTTTCATTGGCTACATTAAGTAACTTACATCCACTTTCTAAGAAAGATTTTCCTTGGATTGAAATTGATCTCTGGTACTTGCATGGATATGGATTGACTACATGGATCCCCCCCCCAAAAAAACCTCCCAATCTAGGCCAAAGCCTTGGGATTTTTAAGCGGGCTGAACTCTGCTTAGCTTTTTCAAGAGGTTTTCCTCCTCTGTTCGTTAGGTTCTTCTACATATAATAGCCAGAGAAAAAACACTCAGACAGCCTTTTCTTTGCAGTGGTCCTAAGCAGGAAGAACTCATTGCTATTTTTAATTACACAAAGTGTTAACTCTGAACATAATGCTCTAAGGAGTATAGCATCCTTTTTGATTCGCTATAAATTCATGGAGGGACGATTAAAACACTGAACGTAATAAAGCTACTTTAAAAAGAATACATATTACAGGCAAGTCCTTGACCTTTAACCACAATTGAGCCCAAAATTTTTGTTACTAAGTGAGACCTACAACCTTCCTTGCCACATTTGTTAAGAGAAACACTGCACCTGTTAAGTTAGTAACACGCTGTTAAGTGAATCTGCCTCCTGCATTGACTTTGCTTGTCAGGTGGTGGCCCCAGGGGATCTCCTGACGCCACTTGACACTGCAACCATCATCAATATGAGCCAGTGGCCAAGCATCTGAATTTTCACCATGAGACCATGGGGATGCTCCAACGAGTGTAAGTGTGAAAAATGGTCATAAGACTACAGATAGTCCTCAGGTTATGATCATTTGTTCCAGGGTTTCCCAATCTTGACAACTTTAAGGCGGGTGGACTTCAACTTCCAGAATTCCCCAGCCAGCTATTAGAATACAAGTAGCTATAACCAAAATGGTAGAAACTGTAAATAGATAGATGGATGGATGAATGGATGTTTTCTTAATGAATTTTGTGTTTCAACTTCTTGTAAACTCCCAGCAATCCTTGTGGAGCTGGCAGTATGTAAATAAATTCAACTCATTTCAAATACAGCAATAAATTTCAATTCTTCAGATACTTAACCCTCTATTCAAGAACTTGCTTATCACATACATTCATAGATATGATCTCGATAAATTGCTTCACTGCAGATGAAATGAAGTCATATACTGAGAGAAATCAGAGAGAGAGGGAGAGAGAGATTAAATTCTATGCCTTTTTGAATAAAGACATTTTGATGGTTCTCTCCATACCAGCCTTAAAACTGGGAGGTACTTGGTCAGTGTGATACAACTGTCTTATCTGGCCTGCTAGTTCTTAGCTCACCAATTTATTCCTTAGAGCAGAGGTCTCCAACCTTGGTCC
>JANHFO010001241.1:45917-57466 GCA_032468095.1 Pareas carinatus | reverse complement strand
TACAGCAAATACTTTAAGGTTCACAAAATCATAAGGAAAGAACTGACTGGTTCCAGTTCATCAAAATACTATAATTATCCATATTAAGAAGGCCAAGAAGAATTAACAGGCAACGTTAATGGTGCTAGAAAATTGTGGTGCTAGAATAATAAACTTAATAAAATTCTACAATCCGTGACTCGATCTACCTTCTTAATTCTGTTCAAGATATTTTATGTAAAATAAAATATATAATGATCATTCTGCATAAGTATTTTGAAATTGGGAGATATTTTTCTCTGTAAGAAGGAATCATAAGTGATTAGCAATGATATATCTGGAGACTGCAGGGAAAATGTAGTGAGGCAAAGGTAAGGATTCTCCCCACCTTAAAAAATGAAATTCTTTTTTTCCAACATGGCCTAAGATGTATTTTTAAGCAAGGAGAAAAACAAGAATATATGTTTTGGATTTTCATTTTTCAGCTATAAGGCGAGACTATCATTCTGTAGTAGAAGCCAAATTCTAGCAGTCTAAAATTGTGGCAGTGAGCCTCAAAATCCGCAGTTCTTATCATGCAGTGGAAAATATTTGACAATTCATTTCAAGTTCAGATAATGTGGCGCATAACACCACAAGACCATCTGACACCACAAGAATATGGTAATAAATAGTGCAGCAAGTTAATTTGATATAAATTTTACAATTTCTTTTTTTCTGTTTTTATTTTCAGATATCATCAGGTTACATCGTATTTCATATTAAATATTTATTTTATACCCAATAAAACATTTTAATAATAACATTTATTTTTTTAGATTTCTGTCTAATATTTGCCTGCAATATTGTGTTACTTGGATTGGGCATCTTTTGGTTGTCTTTTTTTAAAAAACCAAACCCCAAATTGAAATATGAATAATACATGAATGGTAAAATAAATTATTTGACTGATTTCAGTTGCCTTTGAACAAATCTGGCTATTTAGTCATCTATTCATGTCTGTACCTTGTTCAATTAAAAGAGACACTTCAAGATCTCAGGCCCTTGTAATTTTATCCTTCCACTGTGAAGACGTAGGTAAGTATGACAGTTCTGTCCCTTCTACTAAGGATGTATTCAGTTTTAGGCAATTGGATCTTCTGGGGGATGGGTCATAGATAAGGCCTGCCAGCTTTCTTTATAAACATTCTCTGACATTTTCCCATAGGAAATGCTGAACAAAGCAATTCCCATCACATCACCCAGACCTTCCTTGGAGTCAGCAAACCCCTCCAGATTTCAAAGTCAATGGCAGTATTTGACGATAGTTCCTACACAGTTGCAGTTTTTTTCCGTTTATGAACTACTTAAAGTAAAGCAGGGCAGATTTTATTTGTGGGGAACAATTCTGAAAGTAAGAAACAAGGAATAGAAAGTCTATAGAAAAAAGAGAAGTTTCTACAAGCCCTGACTGAGCTCTATTTTAAGGCTAAAGGAAACAAAGCCTCGGGGTTTCTACATCAGATTCTGCAGACATCAAGATTCAAAGATATATTGGAGATTCAATGCCCAACTGTATAAATTTTGATTCTACAATATCCTAAGAGGCTATTATTCCCAGATTCTTTGTCCCTAAAATCTTCCAACTCCCAAGGGAAAGTGCAAGATGAGTCATGACATCAAAGCTTTATCACTTATCCATATCATAGAATTTAATTGCATCTTCCACCCATCCCCCATTTTCTGGAATGCTATCAGGGCAGGGTGGGGGCTGTATTTGTTCAAAGGTTAAACAGAATAGGGAAAAAATAGCAGTGCTGTTGACTTGCAACCAATCTTCTATTGAAAAACAGAGGTCTCCAGTTAACCTCACCCTTCCCCCAAGGGTGTCTTTCCAGATAGGGCAGTAAAGCTACTTCTGACCAGGGCAACAGGCCCAGCTGTGGAAAAGCCAGTGCTGCTAATTTTGGAAGGCACACCATTGTATGACTTGTGTAGTCTGAGACAGGCGGGTGGAGAAGCCAAGCAACTTTGAGGGAAACAATAGCAGAACACAGCTGGTGCCCTCCCTCTTTTTTCCCTCCTCCCCTTACAGGCATTTTGAAAGGGAGCGGGAATGCTTTTGAGAACGTGCCAGTGGTCCAACTGGCATCGGAAACAAAGACAGGAAATTCTGTTCCCCCGTAGATAGTGTCTCGGCAAAGATTACAAAGCTACCAATAGACAAACACAAGAGAGAAGGCAGGGGGCGGGGAGAGGACAGGCAGGAGCAGAGGTTGGATCAGAATGGAATCTGTGAAGAAAATGTTTATAAATACATTCCAGGGCCAACCCAGCGGCCATGACGCGTGCTTGCATTCCTGCACGTGCCAAAGCCTATTCAATCTGGTCTGTGACCTCAGTCCTGAGACAGGTATCCCCAACTCTCTCGGCAGCCTGGTCCAGTCACCACAGTAAAACAAAACATTAACACTCCTCTCATTACCTGATGTCATTCGTTTTTCCTTTTATACAGACTAAAAATCAAAAGCCAGGGAAATGAATAAAGGATGAGTGATACCTGATTTGAAGCACAGAAGATTCTGACACCATGGCCTATATTTTTTTCAAACACCCAGGAATCATTACAGACTGATTTGAAAATAATAAACATTATTAAAACCTATTTGCAAGTAATATTTCTGCCCCTGCTACATTATGAATTGCATGTTAGACCCAGTTCAAGTCCAACACCAAACTAGGCTATAGAATTATTCTAAGAGTGAACTGCCACATACCATCTTTTCAACCCAGATATAATCAAGAATCAGAATTTATTGGCAAAGTGTGTCTGGACACACAAGGAATTTGCCTCCAGTGAACATGATCTATACCTACATACATACAATAAACAAACTATGATTACAATCATAAGATACATTTATAATCTTAACCTATATATAACCTATGGTTTTATTTTGTGCAATCTGAATCTAGAAAACACATAATTCATAATGGCATTTCTCAAGTGGTATACAAATGATTTTGTTGTTGCTTCACTGTTATATCTGTTGAGATTTATTCAATAGGAACATTTGGTGTGGAAATTTACCTACGGATTCTATCTGCAGGACCTGCTGGAGGTCTCTGATGGAGCGCACCGAGCTATCATGCAGCAACTCATATATTTCTTCAGGAATGGGATCTCCCTGCCAAACCAAAAAGAAAAAAAGTTATGTTAAATAGCTCTTCCGTGCTAGTTTTGTACCAATTTTATACACTTCTCACATAGTAAGTTCTTATACACCCTTTTCCAACCTAGTATCCTTCAGATATATTAGAATTGCAGTTATGAGATTATGAGAAAACTTCGGTTCCTTCGCACCTGGAAAAATATCTGATTAAGAAAGGCTGGATTAGCAGAAAAAAGAGAAAATAATAGGGAGAAATGTGCACAAGTGTATTTTAAAGCAGAGGTTTCCAACCTTGGTCCCTTTAAGGCTTGTAGACTTCAACTCCTAGAATTCCTCAGCAGATGGCTGAGGAATTCTGGGAGTTGAAGTTCACAAGCCTTAAAGGGACAAAGGTTGAAGACTCTGTTTTAAAGTGCAAACATCAGGAATGCCAGTGTGCTCACCATCCATGAAATCTTTCACATTTTCTCTTTAAGAAAAAGTATAATTCTGGAGACCTTTACAGACACACATCGAAGAATTCTGAATAGTCCATTAATCAGCTGGTCTTGAGATTGTTCCAAACACTCTCTATCTGGAAATGGCTATTATAGTATAATCTTATGCATGTTAATATAGGACTGCCAGCATTTATTATTCCCCTGCTTAATACTGCAGCTTTATTACATCTCTGATATTAAAGCCAATAAATGGTTCTCAATCCACAGTGCAACCTGATGTTTGCATTAAACTGTTGAGCCATTATAGTGACATCATGCACTACTAAAATTAAAACAGCCTTTTTTTGCATATGGAAGGAAAAGCCCAAACAAAAGCAATACATATTACATTAAACTATTTTGCTTCTATCTAAAATGCTATCATATACATTTTATCAAACACTGGAGTGTAATGTCAACAAAGCTGCATACTCCTTTAATTAAGGAGGAAACTACATATGGGAAACTCAGCGTAATTTGCTTAAAAGAAAAGCAATTTTAAGACAGCAACTGAGAGTATAGGATAACCTGCTGGAGCGTTACATTTTCTCCCACAAAATTTCTTCATTTTTAAAATGTTACTAAATTTTAAGTGCAAAATACAAAAAAGCAAAAAAAAGAATTAAAAAAGAAAGTAAGAGGAGGAGTAAAAAAGCAAAAATGGACAATGCAGACAAAAAGGTGAAAAAAGCTAGGGCAAAAAGTAACTTTTGAGTTTCTTTGATACAGATAAAAACCTAAAAACTGCAATAAACCATGAAAAATAGTATTTTTATCATTATAAACAAGTCTAATAATCAAAACTCAAAGTTAAATTTTCATTTCTTTCAGTTTCAAACAAAAAGTCCAAGAGCGGTTTCCAAGTAGAAACAAATCTAGATAAAGCAATCAGTTTTGTCATCTCCACCAACGCCATTAATTTCACCATCCAATCTTGGGTGAAATTAGGCCTTCCATCTCTGGACATAGAGAAGCCTTGCTGCTGCTGTCATGTATAAGAACAAAGTTCCAAGGTTTTTTTTGGGGGGGGGCTTGTTTTTTTTAATTTCTTCATTCTAAATAACAATTGGTAGTTCTGCTCTCCCCAAGAACACTTCCAAATTAAATTCACATTCATGCGGGAATAACTGGGATAAATTATTTGAAGTGAAAATATGGGAAATGGGGGAAAGGGTTAAGTATCTTAATGTTCTTCTTGATTTATCAGTTACCAGTTGCAAAAACCTGTTCTGCATCTGTCAGACAATTGTCCAATGCATAAAAAAAACCCATTGCTTTTTAGGGTATTAGCTGTAACAACATTCTATTAATACAGCTTTGTACATGCACTACATGTAGAGTTTTCACTAGTTACTTCCACTTTCAGCACTGCAGACAGTATGGCTGTGCACACTTCACAACTCTTGAACAAGGACAAGCACAGCACCTCTCTTTGATTCAGAATTGATAATACATATCTTCTTTTTGGCTTCTGTGTGAGGTTAAGAAAAGATGCAGCTGCTTTAAAAATCAGTTTAAGGTTAGTTACTTTAATGAGTTGATTTTGAAAAAAGACCAGGCTCCCTTAATAAGCAGCAGAGAGATGATATACTCATGTGTGCCCAAAAATTAAACTCTAATGCAAAAACAGTCTGAAGAACATTGCAGTTTCACATGATAGGACAACTGAATACTTTTAGAATTACTGAAATGTTCTAAAAATTAACACAGAGCTTAATTTTTTTCTTCAGTTGTTAACTGAAGAATCCTTAACCATTCCAGATGGTGTTTTGGATGCACCAAATTAATCCTCACCTTGATAAAGAGGGGAGCAAAAATCTCTAGTATTAAATACAATTTTGTTTTTTAAAAAGTAACCCAATCTTCTTTCAAAAATCATCAATTTTTTTCTGGTAGTGATTTGAAAAAAGAAATATAGCTGTGAGACAAGAAAAGCTAGGATCAAAAGGAAGCAGTTCAGATGCCTTCTTTAAAGACTTGTATGTTTAAACGTATTAGGCTTGATTCACTAAGAAGTTCTGCTCACTCCAAAATTAAAATCTATGGAAGCCACTTAAAAGTCAGTACTACAGAGCTCTACCAGGATATGGGTAGAAGGAGAAATCAACCTGTGATCTCCATGCTAACACACTTCCATTTTTACAGCCTCCAGAGCTCCATAATCACACTGGCAAAATACAATGACAAATGGTGATTTTTGAACCGTGTTATTTTTTGGTCTTTAAAAATCAATTACAGTTAAGCTGTAACAAAAATCTGTTGCATTTTCAGAAGGCTTCATGTACATGCTTTTCTATTAAAATGATTCTGTGCTCCTTAGTGAAACCTTCACATCACTAACAAAGTTCCTTGTAGTTCTTTAGACTAAAAATAACTGGAAATAGAAATGCATCATCTGAAACTGCTGACCAGCCCTGCATTACAGTCTGCACTGGAGACCCTCCTGTTATTTTGCAATCATGGTCAATAGCATAAAACTCGGTATCCATAGGAACGTCTCTTGTGCTGAATCAGATCATTAATAATCCAACAGTAACTATTTAAATTTTCAGACAAGAATCTTTCCAGGAACTAAGCCTAGGACGTTTTGCATGCAAAGCATGTGCTCCACTACTAAAATATGGCATTTTTCCTAATGAATAAATCACCAATGTTTTTTTCTTTTAAGGATGCATTGCAATAGTTTTAACCTTTGCTTTAATAATAAAGTGAGGGAGATCTATTTTTATGATACAATCCTCACAATTGGAAGCCCAACCCTGGTGTATTAACCATAGTTAAAGACTAACTGCAGAAAACAATAAGGGGAAAAAATTCTGCATAAATGTTTATTTATGATCACTGTACTCCCTATTGTTTTCCTTAACTGAAAAAACAATGTTTTAAGTGCTGTACTGGGATGTGAATGCTAGGGATTTTGCTGCTACAATTCAGGATGTAGCATGTGGATTAAACTAAAGTACTTTGTAGGACAAAATGGGCTACATGAAAAAAGGACATTGCCTATATTTCAGTATTATCTTTATGAATCTTTCCTATTTCCTCAACATTTGGCTAGATTAACATCAGAAGTACAACATTAGGTGTGGAAATGTACAGAATGTCGTCAATTCATCATGTTTCCTCCACACATCACCCTAAACTCCAGCTACCAGAAGGTATTAATCCAAAAATAATAAATGGGGATCAGCAGCTCTTTTTACATGTATAGGTTGTTCAGAGCCTTCCTACTGTACTAACCTTTGAGTTATGTATGCAAAATATTCATTTCTGGATATACTTTATATGCCTGGATTATAGATTGCATTGTTTGACTTTGATTTGGAGATGAAACAAAAGTATGTTTGAAACTGCTAAATTATTCAGGAGGAATTTCCCTCTCTGCAACAAGATAGGACATCTTTTAGTCTTTGTAACAAGATTGTCACTAGATTATACAGAAATAGGAATATTATTTTAAATATAAAATAGGACTAGGCCTATCTAGTTCAAATCTTTACTTGGACATGAAGTTTCCTGAGTAATCATGAGCCAGTTACTAACATACCAGCCTATTATTTTATTAGGATAAAATAATATGAAATGGGGAGATTAAAGTATGAGTGACATTGCTGGAGTGAACCTCCATATGTAATTGAACTAGTCAGCATTACAGATAGGAGTTTTACTGTAGGATTAGTTTTACTGTAGTTTCAGATGCAACACGGCTGAGCCAGAAATAAATTGGCTCAATTCTCAAATATGCCATTATTGTGGGATAAGAATAGTCAACAGTTGTTTCCAAATTGTTGGAAAATCCTTGGGTGAAGGGTTTTCAGAGTCATAGTTTATTAATATCTACAGAACCACAGATTCATCTACCACTGATAAATCCTATATTGAGCTCAATGGATGAAACACAAAATATAATTAACTGGTCTATCAAATTAGGGTTAAATTTAGATATACAGTATATCTTCCCTTTTCTGTAATAGTTTAAAGCACCTATTATGGGGATCTTTCATTTTATTCATTGAATAACCTCATCAATTGTCCTATACTGTATTCTAGAGCAGTGGTTGCCAATCTGTTGGCCAGGACCCACCAGTGGGCTGAGAGAAAATTTTGGTGGTCCACAGGAAAATCTGGAGATTTGAATTTTTTTGTATACTTGTATGGTTCCGCTGAGTGTGTGTGTGTGTGTGTGTGTGTGTGTGTGTGTGTGTGTGTCTGTCTGTCTCTCTGTCTCTCAAGCAGGAACAAATATCACACTAAGATGTGTAATACTTAAAGAAACAAGAGCAGTGGTCTCCAACCTTTTGAACCTCAGGGATCACTAAATTCATTTTAAATCCCGCGGACTACTAATATGAATTTTTTAAAAAGATACATACTGTTAAATCCGAAGATCTGCGGTTTATAGGAACTAGGCAGAGGCAAGTTGCATGCAACAGCTTTATTCGTTACAGCGGTTGCTCAGCAAAAGACCATGCAGTCAGGCAGGCTGCCCCTTATAAAGGAATTCAAGTGGGCAGCCTGCCAATCAGCGACGGTGGGCATTCCCAGGGGCTGAGAATGCCCACTCAGGACACAACACATACATTTGTAAAATAATGATCAGAGAACTTCCATTTTATTAATATAAAAGGCACCTATTTATTATAACAAAATTAAAAAGCTTATTTTATCATAACAAAATCTTTAATGGTTGTTTAATTGTAGCAAAATCATGAAAATTAATTTAATTATTAAAAAATAATTGGAGCTTAAGTATTACACATTGTTAGTGTGATATTTGTTCCTGCTTGAGAGAGAGACAGACAAAGTGAAAGAGAAAGAGCGAGAGAATGAGGGACAAAGACACATACAAAAAGGGAGAGCGAAACAGATAGGCAGACACACATACACACAGAATGCTCTGGCGTTCCATTTCCACATGTCGCTTGCGGTCCTCACAGCAGCAGGCCATAATTGCCCACCCCCTGCCCTGAACAACACCTGGTTCCCCTCTCCCTCCTATCCACCAGCACCCCTATCCTCATGAAGAAGTCAGGGCTGGAGAGAAGTCGGCTGGGCTGCAAGCTCTGGGACTTGGAATTTGTGCACTTTCGGCCTGCTCAGAGGTGCTTCAGAAGCACTTCCAGTACAGCCAGTACAGGCGAAGTCTGAGCCCTGGAGGCAGCCCAGCTTCGTGTGCCTTGCTGTCTCTGCCATCCCCAGGAGTATGAATAATACAACTATACAAAAAAATTTCAAATAATCTCCAGATTTTCCAACGCCTTGGCCCACAGATTGGAGATCACTGTTCTAGAGGATGGTCCTCTGGACATTTGTTCAGCCCAAGTATGATTTAAAGGTAAAGAAATATCTTAATAGGGAGAAAACTACCCATTTGTAGTTAGCATCGACATAATAAACAGAGCAGCTGAGCATTCTGATCTTATTTACCATAGTTAAAATCAAGTGTGTGTGTGTGTGTGTATCCATCTGCCCATTCTTCCAAAAGCCAGTTTGGTCTAGTGGTTAATGCATCAGGCTAGAAACCAGGAGACTGAATTCTAGTCCCTTCCTTCTTCCAGCCCAAAACTTTAGCTTGTATTAACTTACCGTAATCAACGGGGTATTTAAAGAAAAGAAGCAGTCTTCTATCCCAATCAGCTAAATTAAATATTATGGCTCTTCAAAGTATTGTGATTTTTCCTATGAATTATTTTGGACATTTTTAGATCCATATTTATTCCATTTTTATCCTACCTTTCCCTCTGGGAATTTACTATGACAGACACAGGTGTCTATTTTATACACACAACCCCTAAAATATGCTGGAAACAGTATGACTGATTCAAAGCCCCCCAGTAAATATCATGTTTGCCTAGGGGCTTTAGAAAAAATAGACACATCTGGAATTTTAAGAACATATGGTGTGTATTAGGGGTATGAAATGCTTTGGATTTGAAGGACAAAAACATTTTCAGAGTGTGCATGGGTGCACGCATTGCACCTGTTAACTTCTTAAACTAAATGTCTTTTTCCAAGGATTATGCTAGATATATGCTCCCAGGAAAAGACCCAGCTGTTTTAAGGAATTGTCTCCACCCCCAATCTGAAATACCATTTCCCCTTCAGATCAAAAGCCCTGTGTTGTCGTTGTGCTGTCACAAAATGGTTGCCACGGATGTCTTGCCTATTACAAACTGACTGTATGGTCAATCACAAAGCAGTTTTACTAGAAAATAAGTTATTGTCCTCTATCTGTTAAATCCAGTCCTCTAGGTCAGTTTAATTTTGATTGTGACAGCTTCATTTTGTGTATTTTAAAAAAAGGATTTCAGGCAGGCAGGCATATACTTCTCTTCAAAGCACATAGCAACACTCACCAATGGGCTGGTATGTATTTTATGACTGTTCAATATAGACTGTCTCAAACCTATTAAAAATTGTATGGCATAATGAATGTGTTTTGTGACATTGTTTGCCATAAATGTTTTGATATATGACATGATGAAATGCTTTGTGACATGATTGTACTTCATAACATGACAGGATGAAAATACTTTATGATTATAAATGTACCCAATACATACATGACATGATAAATGTACTTTATGATGATGAATGTACTTTATGATAATGAATGTATCGTAGGATTGTAACCATTGCTTGTCAATTGTAGCCTGTACATAGGTATTGAGCATTTGCATCAGAGAAAAATTACTTGTGTGTCCAGACACGCTTGATCAATAAATAAATTCAATTCAAATTCAATTCAATCCAATGGACGAGCCTGGCCTGTAAGTGACCAAGGGCTGCTGAATGCCATGCAGAAGAAGCTTGGGGAGTATCACTAGCCAGACCAACCAGATAGTGAAGCATGATATTCAGTTGTTGGAAGGACTTCTGCCTGAGGGAGGAGGAGGTTAGTCCTTGGGAAGGAAGGAAGGATAAACTAAGCAGTGTTGGTTGTATTGGGCAAAGGAGATATGGCGCGTGATAGAAGTGGACTAAACTGCTTGGGCAGGGTCCATGAAGGTGGCTCTGTCAAGCCACCTATATTGGCATCCATAGATAACCTTTTCCCCTTGGCAACATTATTTTTCCCTATTGTAAAATTCCCTGGGATGTTAAAAATGATAATTAGGACAAGGAGAGAGAATAAGACTGGCGACCTTAGTGCCAATTCACTTAAGCATCAATACAAATTGGAAAAAAGTTTGGAGAGATCTGAAACATACAGTACTGATTTGAAAAGAAAAGGGCGGTATTATCAATTAAGGCTTGGGATTATGCTGTTACTGGTAAATTTTACTATAAGAATTGTTTTTGCCACTTGAAATAAACAGAATAGTTCTAAAACTTATAAGTAAATTGTGTGACCATATAAAAGACACCAGACCATCCCGATACTGAATAGAAAAGACAGAAAATTAATTTAAAGTCAAGATACTCACAAATGCTGGGCAAGTGTTGAGTGCAAAATGCTAGGAGTCAGGTGACAAAATGCATTGTAATAATCAAAGAAAGGGAATTTGACAAGCATTTATAGACCAATGCTTAACTACAAACAGATCATTAGAAGGCAACCTTATGAAGAATAGATTATAGTTCCACTCCCTGCTCAGAGAGGCATGTTTATATGCCAACTTTTTCTTGTCAGAGATGTTATCAGTTGGACCAAAGCATGACAACACACCCAGCTTGTAAAGTTCTTTATCCTCTGCCTCAGAGAGGGTGTGCAGCCCTGGGGTACAATGTCTTTTTATTTTCTTTTTGGAGAAGATCTGAGGATTGAAGTCCTCTGCACTCATGCTCAGGTGTACAGATATTCCTTTCAGTAAACAGTACATTAGATAGTATTCAACTATGGAGATTAACTTGTATATATATATTTCATTTCATTTCATTTCATTTATTAAATTTGTATACCGCCCTTCTCCCCGAAGGGACCCAGGGCGGTGAACAG
>JANHFO010001241.1:24652-39941 GCA_032468095.1 Pareas carinatus | reverse complement strand
ACTCCACCCCCACCCTCCCAATGTGTCTTTAGTTTTATTGTTTGATTTTAAGTTTCTATGTTTTAACTTAGATGTAAGTGTAAGCCGCCCAGAGTTAGCCTATGGTAAGATAAGACAGCCAATACATTTTATAAATAAAAATAAAATAAAATAAAAAGATCACCATCAAATTGGCAAAGAGTCTGAAATTTCATTCAAAATGCAAAAACTGTAAACCAATTTAGACGTGATTGGAACAGCAAATAAGTCTTGTTCAAGATATTACCAAAATAAAAACATTCAGATCCTATCAAAATAAACTCAGATCCTAGCAAAATAAAAACATTCAGACGCAAACATTTCTTATTCTCATCTATGCATTGTACATAGGACGGTTTCACCACAGATTCATTCCTCTGAGAACTATGTGCTACTATAATAACAAATGTCAACGGAAAGACCTTCACTACAATCAACATGGTTCTCTAGACGGCCTTCCCTGGAATGATGAATGAAAGTAGGGATTTCCTAGTGGGCAGGTGACATTCCCAGCAAAGGGACAGCATGCACTGGGATAACATATATTGCCAAAGGCTGGAATTCCTGCAACCCTACCCTTCACACAAATACAAAGCAGCACATATCGTAATACAAGCCTAAGGCTAATATGTATGATTAGCCAAATGCTATGGAGAAGCCTCAAGACTTAGATCACAAGAACAAAATGGAAATGGCTTCAGGCGGAAATATAGTTGGTCACATATGTACAAACCAATAAGTCCAAATCTTTAACCACATATCCCTTATGGCTTGCATAACAATGACTGGAAAGTTTCATAACTACTTTCTTGTGGCCATAAAGGATTTGTCTAAAAGGAAGAACTGATGTAATTCTATAGAATTTTTAAGGAAGGAAAGTCCTATTTCCAGCATCAACTTGCTCTCACACTGTGTTTTACCATACCTTCATATCCTTTTAGACCATAGGTATCAAACTGATGGCCCACGGGCCAAAATGATCTATCAATTGACGTGTCAAGCCTTTGGAAAGGCTTAGCTCATTTTTAATTGGAAGGAAAAGCCAGAAATTCTCAAAAATAAGGAGGATGGGGGAGGGGGCAGCCTATCCACTTGCTGCCTCATCTAATCCAAGAAACAAGCAAGATCCATCTCCTCCTGAGAGAGTCACAAGTTCAAGGAGCTGGTAGATCGTCACAAGTCAAGAAAACCCAACTCAAAAGGAGTCAGTGTTTCAATCAGAAAAAAACAGGAGCGACCAAATCAATCTCATGTCTGTATCGACCTCAGAATAAATGTAAATAGCACGAACTCTATCCTTGTTCTGAAAAGCATTGCGATAGGCTTGTAGACTTTGCATCACTGATTCATATGTGTAAACATGTTATGTTCTCCCTAAAAAAGATGTATTCCTGCTTGATTTGCTTGGAAAGCTGTTCCTCCCTTCAGTTTAGGTTAAGGGTGGGCAATTAAACTGGGGCTGTTGTGGAGGGCTGAACCAATAGGGCTGGGAAGGTGTGTAGGCACGCACATACATTTTTTAAAAAAGCAGTTGTCTTCAAAACAAAAGCAATGCAGTTGCACTGAATGCTTGGTATACACTTACTTACATTTGATTTCTAATTTTAGATTGATGTCACATAGGCTGGACAGGGACAGGGGCCATAAAATGCCCAGATCTGGTTTAGGTGAGTAACTGCCTTACTATATAGGGTTTCCCCCTCCCCTCTTTCTTTCCTCCACTATTCAGATCCCCTCCTTTTTTATTTCTTGAAGCAAAGTTTTTTTCCTGAAACTTCTTTTAATGACAACTTTATGTTCCTAAGAGCAGGAACTCTGCCTTTACTTGTCTCTTGCACATTCCCTGGGATACTTAAAAGCAGGATGTACATGGTACCTGAATGCAGGTGTTTGCTGGAATATCATATGCCTAACTATAGACAAAATAGATGTCTGATTTAGCCCTAAGCAACTCACGTGTATATGTTAGAATGATATCCTGCTCTGTCTTCAAGAGATCAAGGTGGCTTATAAGAGGATTTGATTTTATCCAAACAACCACTGTGTGAGGTAGGGTGGGATATGATTAATCCAAAATTTCCATATTGTTTCCATGGCTGAGGATAATCTTGAACTGGTGTCTCCCCAGTTCCATTTCGACACCTTAACTATTACACCACGTTGGCTCTGTTTGTTTTTAATAATGCTAAAATACAACCAACATCTTTATCTGAGAAGTTTATTCTTCCTATTGCAACAGTAGCAGCAGCAGAATACTTACTGGTCCCATGGGCTAAATTTATCTAATTTATCTGTCAGCAAACAAATGCTGCTGTTCAAATACCAAATGTAGTTTTTGTTCTTCAGTGCACATACAATTAAATCATAACCCATATCTTTAAGAGGAAAGGTACAATTTATACAAATATACCTTTTATAAATGTATGCCGATTTGCATAAATTTAAAGAGTAGTGGTTAACTACTCTTAACTATAGCAACTTCATTTGAGAAAAAAAAACAGCATTCCAAAAGAAAAAACAAGATAAATTATAACACATCTATTCATAAATCAATCTATCTTCTCTCTATAACAAGGATTCCAAATGGAATTTTTCAGCCTACTGTATTTTTTTTTAAAAAGGCACAACACCTAATGAAATTTAAGAGGGCTACAGGCAGCTGTGCAACCTAGGATACATGTATTTAGAAGATGTAACACTAAACCTACATATGGGTTTGTAGTTCTGCACCATGTTGTAAGTCCATGAAGATGAACTTAGCAATATGCTACCCTTTTTCTTACCAATCCTGCCCATGGTGGAAGGAAAAGCATGACCAGCAGCAAGGTGAGTATATTCAATTGCAGCGGCAACGGATGTAACCTTGGAAAACCTGGAAGGCCAGCTTAGCGAGAGATGTCACGGCCTATCTATACATTCCCCGAGATTCCACAGCAATTCAATGACACAGAATTCACCAATGTTGAGACGGCGAGAAAGCACAATAAGGCTCTAAGAATTTTTACTGGAGCCTTTACCTATTGTTAGTAACGCACTGCTGTAGTTTACCTTTTTTTTTTAATAGGTCACCTTTCCACTTGCCACTCCCTGCTAAGAGAGGCGCAGCCACTATATTGGTGGATACTTAAGCCTCGGGAATCACCGCAGCAGACGTTTATACCAGTAGTAACAGGGAACAGAAGATCAAAAGGACCGCAGCAAGGACAACAGCATTGGAGGACGGCCACAGACCCGGGTTTACTGACCCCGGAAGCGGAGAGGGCTGCCCACTCTGAGAAAACCCTCCTCTCGCCTCCCTCCCCCCCCCGGCCGCGTCGGTTTAACCCGGGGGGGGAGCAAATAGGGGGCTGGCACCGCCCGCGAGCAGCGAGAGGAGGGCCCAGGGTGCGCCGCCCTCCTTCCCCCCCTCCGGGCTGGATAAGCCCCTGGCGGGTCCGGCGGTTTTCGTTGCTACGACCACCTCCGGCGGGATTCAGAGGAGGCCGTCGAGGAGCGCGTGACGCACCTCCCTCCCTCCCTTCTTCACGAGAACAAAAGAGGAATTCTTTGCACAGGTTTGTGGGCGCACAAGTAACCTGAGTTTTGGCAACCTCCCAGGGATTCTCTTGCTCAGGAAACTGCATTTTTTTAGGTCTATAAAACAAATCATCTAGTAGGGAAGCCTCTGTCGCTCTAGGAAGGGGGCGGCGGGGGGGAAACAAGCCGCAGAGACCCCCGGAGGAGGACGCCCCCTGCACGGGCTCGCCTATACAGCGTTTCATCAATTTCTGGGCCAGTCTTAGTAATAGGTACATATTAACGGCAAACACGAAGTTTTTTGTTGACTTCCCTCCTGCTGCTTTTTATTTGGCAAAAAAGGGGCGTGACCTTATACAGGTTTGTTTTAGCCTCTGTTACTCTCTGTAAATGATATTGCAAGATTTCCTCTTTCTCCGAAAATGGAGGCAGTTTCCATTCTTTAAGCAACCCTGTTGTACAGTCTCGCCTTTAAGCTACACATCTGCAGCACCTCTCTTGCCTGCGTGCGCCGGACCCCCTTTTGATTATTACTCTACCCATACCTGTGTTCCTAGATTCTGTTACCTTTGGAAGGATAATGGTCACCTTGCCATCTTTAGATTCATGAAGGCAGCACACCTACTCAGCATTGATCAACTTGAGCCTGCCTCTTAAATTGATGTCTGATTCAAGGCAGGTGACCATAACCCTTTCTTCAAGAAGAGATCCAAAAAGTACCAAAATAATCCTCAACACCCACATCAAAGAATTTGATTTATCCCCAAGTGTTACAATGAAGCAATCCTGAGCAGGGCCAAAAGTAATGCATATAAAAATTGCAGGGACTGGTTTTTTGAGATCAAAGGGAAATCCAGCGGCTCTGGCCCTTTAAGAACTCCTCCCTACCCAATCTTCACATTCCCTGTCTTTCCTCTTGGGCATTTGTTTGGAACTGATACAGGATCTCTCCCGTGGCAGCTCCAACTTGGAACAGCTGGAAGACTGCATCCCCAGCTAAATATCCCCCAGTTGGAATTCAGCGCCAGCCAATACTCTGGCTTCTCCGACTCCTTTTAGTTTGACCCTCCCACTGTAGGAGTGTGTGAGAGAGAGAAACCTTTGCTTGTTTCATTCAGACCAGCTCCCTTGGGCATCATAAGAAATATGCCAGGCTCCCCCCATTAACTAGTAGAGTCTCCCACTCTCTGTATGGCAACTACCTAGGCTGAATCCCCAAGTGGAGTTCTCCAATTTCATCAATGCCCTATATTGGGGATCTTCCAAGATAATGTGGTATACCTTGCTTTGTACAAGATGATCCTTTTCTTTCAAAAGCATAACAAACCATAGGCATTTAGCAGTGCAGCTGAAATATACTGGAAATGAGAATGCCAATACAACTTTATTTCCTTCAGTATTTGAGAAATAAAAACCACTAGTTATAAGTCTGTTAATCACAGATGGACAAATGTGTGTCACAACAACATTATATTCTCATGTAATATTTTGATAATTTAACTTAAAAGCTTGGCTTGCAAAAAAAAGGTTTTCTAGTTGAACAAGCAGGCTGTAGGAACTTTTTTTCCATGTTAGGCGAAAATGAAAAGGCCACATGGACTGTATTTACCCAGACTGGACAGTACCACCAACCATAAATAAGGCATCTCCAGGAACAGCTGTTTGACAATTATTATGATTAGGGTCCAATTGTATCAACACTTTCTGGGGACTAAATCACATTTAATTTCTTGGAAATTTCAAATAAACATGCATAAAATTGTATTGTCTTTATAAATATTGGAATCAGTAGCTTCCTCCCAGAGAATAATTCTTTCAGGAAAAATATTTCAGAAAAGTGACCGAGATGTCACTTTAATGGATCAAAATTAATTTTTACACTCTATGGGAAAAAGTAGGAATATCCTGTAGAAACCCTTTTGCACTTACCCTTTGCTGGTAATCACCTACTTGAAGTGTTTCCTACTCTTTGCATATACTATACATTTATCATTAGTTTGATGTTCACCAGGTTTTTGTTTCTATGTTTTTAAAAGGCAAGTACTTACCTCACTGCTGATAAGGGGAAGGTAACAGAGAGACACGAAAAGCAGTCCAAAATTCATGCCGACTCCAATCCCCAAAAGTTCCAGACACATTGAAGGAGAGGTTTTTTTAAAAAAAAACAAAAAACCCAAAGAATTAAGGTTTCCCCAGTTCAGGCAGACTGAGAGTGAGGATCTGCCCTTACTGCAATTGACTGTGATCTCAAGTGTAGAGTTCTTCACTGTCTCATTTTAGTCCAAGAAAACTTTCCAAAAAATGATATATACTCTTAGGGGGAAAAAATTAACAGCTCCAGAGTGGAGGGACTTGATTACTAGTCTGCCTTCTCTGTTGAGAAGAAAAGGGTATTTGCAAAAATAAAAATTTAGTCATGTCCCCATCAAAAACTTAGCCATCCAAAATGAGTCTCTTCCATCTACATACCCCTAGTAGTGCAGGGTAAGGTCTGTTTCCCTAGATTTGGCAGTCCACATGAAGTCAGGTCCTGTTAAGGATTTTTTTTTAAAGTCTGCTGGCAAAAGCAAAATTATTTAGACTGTTTCTTCAAAGCATCAAACTTCAACCATTAAAAACCATACAAGGAGAATGAAGATCTTCGAGTCCCTCATTTTTTTTTCTGATTTGACTTCTTATACTAGCCCTTTGCTTGGAATCATTTGACTGAGATTCCCAGACAGCCGCCTTTCCAAAGAGCAGGGGTAGCCTTGGTTGAGGAAGAGTTTTGAGGCTTCGGTTGTGTTTGCAGACAGGTGAGCAAATGGTTCTTGCGGCAGCAAATGTGTGTGTGTAAATAAAGTCTTGCCAACCCTCCTAGAATTGCTGCAGTTGCTCTCTCTGATCCTTGCACTCTGTTGCAGCAAGGAAGCAAAAGGTCCGGTCTGTAGAAGCAGGCACAGCACCAAGGAGAGAGCAAGTTTGGGTTTCAATTTTAGTCTGCCAGAAAATAAGGTGCTAGTATTACAGTTCCTTCTTTTAAAGGAGACGAGGGGGAGGGAGAGGAGAGGGGGAGGAGACAGGGCTGCCAGGAACTCCTCTCTTGGCTTTGAATCAAAGAGGGGGAAAAGAAAATTTAGTCTCAGTAGAATTTTTCAAAATCTTTAGTTAACAAAACACAGTGTGAATGGAGAAACACCTCTGCTTTCCGAAGGGAGAATCTGAGAGATTCTGTTCCTTCAGGGCAAAGTGAAAAGGGGAAGGATAGTTTTCAGGCTAGCATTGCTGTGTTGTATTTTTGGCTCCTAATATTCTCTGTTGAAGCATAGGTACTTGACGACAAGATTAATATATGTTCTTTTAGCTCTGCTCCTTCAGTGAATCTAAAAAGAAAGAGCTTGAATATCTTTGATCTACCTACAGAAGAAGCCAAAAAGATATACATAATATTAACAAAAGAATCCACTGGAATTGGCACATGTCATTGCCTTCAGTGCTGGGAGGCAATTTGTTGTTATAGTAATAATTTCCAAAAGGCAATAAACATTCAAGCTTCGGAAAATTGAATAGGAGGCATTTACTGAGGGAAGTTAGGACAATTAGTTGTTAAATGAAAAACAAAATAAGAGTCAACATTTTCTATTAAAATAAAAGCATAGCACATCATGGTATGGAAACTACATTTGATGTTATTTTTTTCTACTCACATTCCAAATCCCTGCTCAAGAGGATTAATTCAGTTTACACATGTTAAGCCCTAATATGTGTTTAATTTGCCTTACCACAGTATATTATGAAAATCCAGCCAGTGGCTATCCATTTGCAAACCAGAGTGATTTGTTATGTTGTGGCAGATGAGCCAATAGTAGTTTACTTCAACCACAGATTAAACCACTATATGTGAACTTGGTCATAAAAAGCAATTGTAGACTCAGCTCTTGTAATGTAATGCTGGTCATATCTGCATTTAATTTCCATCTGGTAAATTGCCAAGATCCTTTTGTGATGTATCTAGTTATGTAATATTCCCCAAGAATAATACGTTACATTGCAAGTAAATATATTTAATAAATTCTGTGCCTTTTTGCAAACTTGAGGCATTACTTGATCTAACTTAGTATTGTCTGCTGCAACAGCTGCTACTCATGCAGAACTCTTTCTCAGTGCATCTGTTCAGACTCTTTAAACTCGGTGCGTCCAGGGTAGGGGAATCTGTACTGTACTGTTGAGCTCTGAACATCCTGCCTGGGAGATCCAGGGTGCTGTCATTATTTATCTGGCAGTTTCATGATGTTTCAGGGCAAGTGATTTCAGAGCAGCCCCCCTGCCTGGTGTTTTTAAGACCAGACATATGCACATAAATTTTATATTATATAAAGGTTCTCAGCATTGGAAGGAGGCATGAAGTCTCTGCTGTAAAAGATTGATTAGATGCAGAAACCAGGCAGCATTGCTGCCAACCACTTCGTTGCTCTTTAAATGGAACCATTTTTACCCTGTCATTCCTTTTTCAGCAGATGTCATCCTAAATGTTTTCTCATCAATATGTCTGGATCTGAGTGCAAACAAGCAAATTCCAGCAGTTCTGCCTTCTCTCTCCTGTGAAATGATGTAGCTAGCTACATCTCCTTCTATTGGATGGTAAAATGGTCAGGTCACTCATTAGCAATGAGCCATTCTGAGGAGATGCAGCGCTGTGGCAGTGCTATGGCAGATAGCAGGCTCACTGGAAAAGTTTTATCCTGAGGTAAAGACAAACTGTATAAGACCAATACAGAGAAAGTAGAATGATTTTGACGGTAGCCTGAAGAGTCCATTATATATTATATATTAATCAATGGTTCTCAGGACTATGATCCTGCACTATGGATGTTCCTAAAGATTTGCAGAAAAGGACCAAGGGTAAAACAGCATAGTGCAACTGGAAGCAGATGGATTATATAGTGCTTATTTGAAGGAGGGTGGACAGTATTTAGTCTAGATGTTCCTCTTGAGTTGTGCCTTAAATAGCACTATAAGGATTGTGTAGATTCATAACAGCTCAATAAAATTCATATTTATCCAATCTGGACAGCTCAGACATAATAATAAATGGTACAAGCCCCCATTCTCCCTCTCCATCATCACATTGACTTGTTAGACCATAGAATATGGTCTAATGTCAGTTTATATCTTGGAATTTAGACATTCTTTACAAGGCAGAAACTAATGAATGTAGCAGCGCACAGAGCCAACTGAATGGAGGACCTGCAACTGAGTCAGGAGTTCAGTTGTCAACATCAGTTGCTCATTTTGTTAGGGATTTGGGGTTGCCCTGTTATCTAAAACCCCAGGGAAGTTTGTTTGTGTATTAAGATTTTACTAAATGCTATTTATCTGAGCCATTTGTTCTGTAGTAGGCTCTATTGTAACTTCACACAACATCTAGAGTTGCCCAGGATTCAAAGATTTACATAATTGTACTTGTCACAGCTGGGTGCATAGCTGCTTCATAGAACCTCTGATTGCGGGATGGAGTTCAGAAGGAAAACTGCAGTAACATAGAGGTTGGTTTCACACTGTAAATGAACACATTCATGACTTGCTTAATTATAGTTTGATGAATAAACCAAAATGTGCTGAGCTCAGTCTCCCCCCCATATTCTTCAGCTGCAAAGTAGCTTCACTCCCAGAATTTCCCATTAGCAATGCTTGTTGGGAATGCTTAAAAGTTGTAATCTTGCTATATTTGGGAAACATTTCTGGTGACCTTGAGAAAATTCTGTCGCCTTCAGTTTGCATTTTAGTATAGCAAGAAAGCTCCAGCTGGCCATCACAATGATTGCTATTTAAAGTATGTAAATGATACAATTGGCACGTTTAGTTCCATGCAGTTCTGCTGTGAGTTGTAGAAGAGAACCTTGGGTCATTTAATTTCTCACCAATTTGCCCCAGCTGCAGTGGTTAAATTTTATGTACTTTTAATAGGCATTTAGGATGAAGAGATGACGAGCTTTCCAAACATTGGAATACCCCCTAGAGGTTAGAGTGGAAGGGATTCCCTCCCACCCACCTCCTCCCGAAAGAAAGAGCAGCTGGTTTATTACTCACAAATATTGGATATTTCACAGTACCAGAGAGAACATAGCCTTCCCTCCTCAAAAGAAGTTTCCTTGACCTTGCTTGAACATATGTTTAGCCTGAATTATTGATACATCTCCATGTTTGTTTCTTAAGCTGTGGGCATCTTCTGGCCAGCAGTGCTAGCACTGCAACTTCCAGAATTCCCCCAAACCTAATTCTAAACAAAAAAAAACCTTTTTTTGGTTTTTCCTTACATTGCATTCCTGTGAACCCAGTGAATAAAATAGGGCAAATTGCTTCTAAATATAGCTTTATAGGACCACACTGCTAAGGATCTAGACATATTTTTCTAATCTTCATAAGTGTATGATACCAAGGTCAGATGAAAAACTGTATTTTTTCATGATGTGAACTTAATAATCCCTTTTAGGTACATCAAAGTGAGAATGTGCAGAGTCTAGAGTCAGTATAATAGGAAGAGTGATATGTGTGGCGTGAAAATCCCAAGTTTTGTTTTAAGTCTTTGGCGCACTGTCTTTTCCATATCCGGCTAAATTACGTGAGATCTAATATAGGGGAAAAGGTTATTTATTTACACATGGGTGATGTGTGGCAGAATTTTTAGAATCATAGCTTTAGAGACAAGCTAAATATTAGCAATTCAGACAGAGGAAGAGGATGTTTAGAAAAAGACCTACGGTTCTGGATGGATTTTGAGGTAAATATAATTCAAAGAGCTTAAGCTTTCTGTGTCTATTTAATTATTTATGTATTATTTAGTGAATGTGTACAGACTGTAAAAGTGGATATTTATTGAACATGAGAATAAAATACATCATTTTTACCTGTAGGAAGATAGATGCTAAAAATCAGTTGTTCTTGAAGAGTATATTGTAGCTTCTCCAAAGCAAACTTCTCAAATCTGGCAGGTTCCAGATTTTTGGGGAGTGAAATTTTAGGGCAGATGTGTCAATGGCTTTTGGTCTAAAGTCCTCACATAGCCTGGAGGTTAGGCCAAAGACAAATGTGGAGAGGGGGGGGAATGCATTTTAAAATAAAAATAAGTAAAAATTTAAAAATAAATAATTTGGATATAATTTGATTGTAAATCAAGTTTATAATTTTGATTACTCCTGTATACTTTATTTCTTCTTACCTCATATGAAAATAGAATTTTATGCCAATCTGGGGAACTCTTATGATCTTCATGTAAAACTACACCAACTATATGTAAACGGTATATTAAGAGATAGAGTTTCTCAGGACTGATATGTTAGGTATGTGGTGGAGACATGGTGGTACAGTGGTTAGAATGCAGTGTTGCAGGCTAACTCTGCCCACATCCAGGAGTTCGATCCTGATCAGCTCAAGGTTGACTCAGCCTTCCATCCTTCTGCGGTTGGTAAAATGAGGACCCAAATTGCTGGGGGCAATATGTTGACATTTGTAAACTGCTCAGAGAGTACTGTAAAACACTATGGACTGTTATTTAAATCTTAAGTGCTACTGTTATGTCAATAGTCATTGGTCGCTAACCTCTAAGACTGAGAAACCTAAGACATAATGTCTATTAATCTATGGAACAGGCAGGGTAATGAAGTGCCAAAATTAAACAACTCCATGTATAAAAGGGTCTCCAGTTTATGTTGACAGAGAGTGTTGTAACTTAAAGATAAAGCTTATTTCACCCTATATACAATGCAAATTCTCATCTAGTCATGACACGACAACTATTTGAATAACTTCTGCCAAGTTTAAGCCAGAGAATCTGACATCACATGTGTTTCTGAGACACAGGCATTTGCAGCTAGCCATAGTGATACCAAAATGATGAACTGTGTGTCAGGACATCACAATATAAGCTCTGCCCTTTCATGCTTGTAAGTCTGCATGCAAGTATGTAGAATGCACAATTTCTGGCACAACATACCTATTGTCAGTTGGTGCCTACTTGTTCCCCCTCTGCTGGTGTCCATGCTGACACATCAGGTTGTGAAACCTCTTCTAGAGTATCATAATCATAGCGAAAGCAGATGATAAGCGTCTCCTGCGATTGAAGTCCACATAAATGAAAATTATGTTTTTCATAATTTTTAATCCAATATTGTTTTTTCAATCCAATAGTGTGGTTGTTCTGGTTGCTACAACTAATAACCACTACCCCTACCCCTACCCCCAGTGCTTTAGATAAGATATGTGATGGCTATTAAGTGATTAAGATTAAATGATACCCTGTTTTCCCAAAAATTAGAGCTAACTGGAAAATAAACCCTAGCATGATTTTTCAGGATGGTCATAATATAAGCCCTACCCCAAAAATACACCCCAGCTAAGATCGTCAGCCAGCTGGATGCACTTAGTATGAGCAGAAAGTGTGCGCATTGGGCGGAGCGAGGGGCGTACATGATAGAGCCCTATAAAAGGTTATCATTGTAGACAGAGGGCATGACATGACTGTATTTGAATAAATGTAGATTTTGTACATGAATAAATGTAGATTTTGTAAAAAAAAATATGACATTTCCTGAAAATAAGCCCTAATGGATTAAAAATTAATGTAAGACCTAGTCCTATTTTGGGGGCAAAACAGTGCTCTTGAGCAACCTACTCCAACCAAGTCCAGTTGCCTTGGGCTACATCTTTCATAATCTTCCTTTAACACAACCTATAGCTATAACGGAAGAGTTACACAGACCAGGGGCTCTGGAGGACAATGGGCTGGGGAGACGGGGGGAATGACCAAGCTTCTGCTTAGAAAACTGCATTTTAGTTTTAAAGAAGTGTGGAATATTGACATGCTGGATTAAGACATGAAACTATCTTGGCACTGAGTAATCTGTTCTTATGCTGAAATCTAGGACCTGGAAAAAGGGAGGAAGGCTTTGGGCTTCAAAATCTTTCCAGGTGTTAAAGGAGATTGTGACATTTGGAGCAATGGGCCATAGCACTGCAGCATAGCAGAATCTGTCAAGAGTTTCTGTTTCTTGGTCATTCATCTGTCATGGAGAAATACATTTAGCAGAGAAATAAATTGATTTGCACACACCTAAAAACTTGTACTTTTATTTCTAGCTTACAGATTCAACAGAATATTTAGGTGGATGTTAGGAAATTATTCCTTAATATACTGAGAAGACATTTTAGCCTGTTCAGCAACAGAAAACATTACAAGGGTCAGACACCAAAGCTGTCTCAAGCCAACACGAGAACCAGTGAACCATATGAATTCAAGCAATTTGAAAACCCAATTCCAATTTTCCAGAATTGATCTGGAATTTCAGAAGGGGAAAATTCTTTTGAAGTGGAAGCGGAGAAAAAGGAGAAGAGAATTGGAGTGTGAGGAACAATTTGAAAGTTTAGAACTGGAGAGAATGATGGGAAATGAGCAGGCTCATCACTTAGGAAGTGAGAGGTAAACCGAGGAATACTAACCCAACATTACTCACTGCTCCTATGGAAAATTGGCAAGTTTCTGGGGTGAAATTAGTTAAGGTAGGCTAAGCGATGAATCTTATTGCTGTGAACCTTACCAGAATTTTGGGGTGAAATCTTATCAGGGGAAAGAGGGATGTCCCTTATATGTAGCTACTTTATTTGGGTAGCATAGCCTTTCCTTGGTACATTTTGGAGGTATTCTGAGGTCCAGTGGAATATATTTGCCATTTTATATTAGCTATATTTTCGGCGTGCTTAGTTTTCTCCTCTTGAGGATGTAGAGGATATAGTGACTGTTCCATCAGCACAGTTATGGCATGTCTCCACCATCACCCCTTCCTTTCCAGAATTACTGAAGGATGAGATTGCATGTCATGGTTTTGTGGATATTGAAGGAAAAAACACCGATCAAAAGCATGGGGAGGTGAGAGGAGAGAGAGGAGGACAATTTGCCTCAAATGTGTCTTCTGCACCCGTGTCTCTGTTTTCATCAACAAAGAATTAACAAATTTACCCTTAGAAAGTTATGGATGGTTCTACTTTCATTTTTCTCTTTCCAGCTTCAGCGCAGAATGAAGCACTTCAACCATGAAGAGTATTTGCTGAAACAAATTTCTATCACTGCTAGTTCTTTCCTGTTTTGATGGAATGAAAAAATGCCCAATTTTCCTTCTTTATTTTTCCAAAGAGCCAAATAATACTGGAAAAGAATATCTCCCGCCTGTTCCCCTTTCCATATTAATCCGAATATAACAATCGTTTATGTTGTTTGTGTGTATGTTAATTTCTGATGTACATCACATGCTGCTCCTTTGAGATCTTAGCATATTAATCTTCCTAATTTTGGAGGGGGGAGCATTTTACTTCCCCTTTTCCGGTCTGCATCACTCTCCAGTCCTACTCCTTCTACCCCAGTTCTTTGTATTTGTATTCTTCTCTGGAAGCAGCTGAAGAAAGGAAGCCTGCTGTACAAGAGTAAAAATAGATCCGGCAGTTACTCAGCTCCTGAGAACATGATGGTATGACTCATGAGGTAAAATAAAGAGATGTGAAAATCAAAAGCTGTTGCATTTTCCCCCAAGCATTACACAGATATCCCCCCCCCACTCACACACTTTTCCTCCACCTGGATAAGTTTGTGCCACCTTGAGTCTAAAAAACCATAGAGAAATAAATTGTTGAGGAACCCGGTTAAAGCAACTGGGTTGGAAACCCCTAAAGTCCATCTGTATTTCTTTACTTCACTTTCCTGCAAATTCCATATTGTCTGTGAGTGAACATTCATTTACTTTTCTTATGGGGTCCTTTGTAATTTAATCAGTGGTTGTTGAGGGCGGAGACTTACTGGGTCCATTTAACTCCCCTTGCATACTTTGTCTTGGAAATGTAGAAGATGCCTCACCTTCAAAACCTCCATGGAGGTTTTATGCCTTTGTTTTTCACACTTGGCAACTTTTAGATGGGTGGATTCCCAGAATTCTCCTGCCAGCATGCCAAATTTGAAAAATTCTGGTTTACACTGTTTTGTTGTATGTTTCAGAGGACTAAAGCAGTATTTCAAGTAGGAACATCCTATCATATTCACACACAAAACTGCTGCACTCTGGACCACAGTTATAATACCTCTTAACAATAATTTTTAATAACTACCATGAAACTAACATGAAAATAGGTTTGCCAACTTGCAGGCCATATTTTACCATATCAAAGTCATATGTACCTGGATAGCTTCATATTATTATTATTGTAGCCTTCCAAATGTGCCGTCTGTGTGAATTGAATGCAGTTCCTATAACATGCAACCTGGTGTGTGGGTCTACTCCTTATTTCCCTCCCTGAACTGTTTTGTTTGGTATGTGTACTGATTAAACCTTTAGTCTGAACCTTTTGATTTTTGTATAAATTAAGTCATAACCTGTCTAATGATAATGTATTGAATTAAACTGTAGGAGTGGTAGAAGACACTAAGCCACAATTCCTGGTTTACAAACTGCATCATCATATACTAAGATAGTATATAGATTGATCTGCGAACCTGACCTCTATTGCATGGTGTTTACATTTCTGTCCTTTTCTGGTGTTTTCCCTCTCCATGCATTCTCTTCCAGAGGTCTTGTATCTCAAATCTCCCCAGCCCATATAAGTTTGCGACCCATGCAAATAGGGATTACATAGTTTATTTATTTATTTATTTATTTTATTCAAGCATATAGAACATCAACAATAGTAAAGGGTAAAAAAATAAAATAAAAACATATATGAACATATAAGTAGGAAC
>JANHFO010001240.1:0-10603 GCA_032468095.1 Pareas carinatus | reverse complement strand
TGTCTGAGTAGTTGGGAGGGGGGAAACAGCTCCCAACATCTGCTGACCACTTAATTAGGTCAGACAGCTAGGAGCCATGCTTGACCAACAGACTCCCAGGATCCAGCAAGGAGGTCAACCTATTGTCCAAAGCACCTGAAGGCAGAACAAGAGCAATGGATGGAAACTCATCAAGGAGAGGAGCACCCTAGAAATAAGGAGAAATTTCCTGACAGTAAGAACAATTAATCAGTGTAATGACTTACCACCAGACGTTGTGGTTGCTCCAACACTGGAGGTTTTTAAGGAGAGATTGGACAACATTTATCTGAGCAGGGGGTTGGATTAGAAAACCTCCAACTCCGTTATCTTATTATTCTATTCCTGTCAACTAACCTACTTATTCTAGCTTTGATTTGATTAAAATCCTTTATTTTTAGTAAAAGACATGGACAAGATGATAATCGGATTTAATTTCCCTTAATATTGAAAATTCCAACATTGGAGGGTTATTGCCTCTAATATTGTTGTTACCTCCTCCACCAATTCTTATATATGGTTTCCTACCAAGTGAAGGAAAGGTGGCTTTCCTGCATTTCCTCCATCCTGAATTGGAGACAGTTGTTACCAAAGGCAACTCTGAATTCTCTGGAAGGACCAAGCTTGATGGAGTTGTCTCCCAACTGAAGTTATGGGGGAATTAAAATCTCCCATTGCTTCAGTTTCTCGCTTCGTTCGTATCATCTCCTTGACACAAACAAGTATTCCATTAATTTGTTCCTGTGCTCTGTAGCCTTGTCAGGTTCGCAGAAGTAATGGATATTCTTAGTATAATGTGCAACCTTCCTTCCTTTCTATAGCATTAGTCCACTTTGAACAAATAATATCTTTCTGCTATTATATTCCAGGCCTCAGAAATTCAGGCCATCAGAACTCTTGTTATACCCATTAAATTGTATTTTTCTACCTGTACTAAAAGCGCAGGCTCGTCTTGTTTATTTCCCATATCCCGAGCACTAGTCATGAATTTTATGAGCCAGTATATTCAATGCATATTTCAGAAATCCTATTTCAGCAACATTCTTACTTCCTACCACGTACAACTCTACCGGAGATATTTATTTCAGGATTTTCACTTTTATCTCTCGCAAGATTACATTGATAGCCTTCTTAATCAACTTGCCTATGGCTTGGCTAAATATATTTATTCCATCTTGTGCTAGCAGTTCATCATCTAGACCAGGGGTAGCGGTCCATGCCTTGTTAGGAACCAAGCTGCACAGCTGGAGGTGAGCAGTGGGTGATCAAAACCGTGCATGTGCAAGATCTAGGTTGTTCACTTCTCTTCCCTCCCTTGGTCCATGGATAAATTGTCTTCCCTGAAGCTGTTCCCTAATGCCAAAAAGGTTGGGGACCACTACTTTAGCTAACTCAGACTGTGGTTCTAGGTTTTAAATTATGATTTTAAAGTCAGCCATCATGTATATATCTTTTAGGAATTTTATTTGTGTTGTCTGTGCCATGTACTTTTTATTCTGGCTGTGCACCGCCCTGGGTCCCTTGGGGGAGAAGGGCGGTATAAAAGTCTTGAAAATAAATAAATAAATAAATAAATAAAATCATTCAAATCAATGCCATTTATGGATCTAGTTTTCTTATCCCTGAAAAAGAATTAGATCCGGTATGCTAGATTTGCCACCAGTCTGAGTTAATGGCTCATTCCCTGGTTCTAGTGTTATGAGACTGGGAAACTCCAAAAGGAAATGGCTCATATTTAACTTGATCAGCCGAAACGTTGCTTTGAAATGGGACATATAAACCAGTAGGCCATTTCCCCTCTAAAGAAACTATAAGCAGAGTGCTACGTTAGTTGAAATCTGGGAGAGAATTAAGACAAGATTTTCTTCAAAGTTCTGCAGAAGTTCAGTTTGCAAAGGGAAGATTCAGTTGTTTCCTATGAGGATTAACTTTAAATAAATATCCCATGGAGTTTGCTTTCTGCACAATTATTATTATTTATTATTATTATTTAGACTTATATACCGCTTAACAGTGCTTTACAGCACTCTCTAAGCGGTTTACACAGTCAGCCTAAGGACCTCAGCAATCTGGGTCCTCATTTTACCGACCTCGGAAGGAGGGAAGGCTGAGACAACCTTGAGCCAGTGAGAATCGAGCTGCTGAACTTTTGATGGCTAATGGCAGGTGGCAGTCAGCAGAAATAGCCTGCAGTGCTGCTTTTAGCCACTGCACCATCCTGGCTCCTGGCTCCAATAAACATCACATTGTTTTAACCAACTTTAAATATGTTCAGGATTCTCTTGAATTTCGTGAGCAAGAGCTATGCAACAAAACAAGCAAAGGGAGCTTTTTGTGAAAATATAGAAATGTAACTGGAAGCTGGCACTTTTGTATCTTGATGTCACCTGGGGAGATGGACACATTTCCTTCATATTCACATGTGCTCTTGACTATTGGCTCCTAGGACAATCGATGCAAAAAACCAGGGCAAGGGTCACTGAGGTGGCAAATGCCTTGTGGAAGAAAGATTAGATTTCATGGTGCTCTGATATCTGAAAAAAAATCATTAGCTTTGATCAATGAAAGTTGAATAATTTGTGCTGTATGTCAGTTCTCCTTTTCTTAGGCAGGACCCTTGTTGCTATTTCCCTTCTTTCTGAGGTCAACTGGCTTTGACTTTCATTGAAGCCCTAAATGTCCCCAATCTCTAGTATCTCCTTCTAGGATGGTCAAAGCCACAGTTCATCAGGTTGGGGATGATTGCCTTGAGTGATCAGTGAGCTTGACTGGGCAAATATAAGGAATGGTATGACACTAGCCTTCAAATCTTTGAGGACCTATCAGATAGACGAGTGCTTCTCAACTTCCATAACTTTAACCTGTTTGGATGTTATCTCTCAGAATTAAAAGAGAATATTTGTAGTTCAAGGTTGAAATGAGGGGTCTTTGGTATTCCCTGAGCTTGGATGTTTTCTTGCAAACATCTCATGACCCAAACCAGGTAGCATCATCTGTGCTATCAAAAAAGCAAACAAGCTCAGAGAGCATCAAGGACACCTCCATCTCAGAATTCAACAGCTGGAATTCAGGAAGTCCACCCAGTTTAAAGTTGCAAAAGTTGAGAAACACTAAGTTAGACAATGAAGGAAAACTAGAAAGAGGGATTAAATAATGAGTAGATCATAGATAAGGAAGCAACTTCTCCATAATAGGATCTCTCCAATAAGAAACAAATAGCCTACCTAGAGACATGGTGAGCTAAATTTCCTGGAGACATTTTAGCACAGACTATTCAGCAGTCTGTCAAAGATCCTAGAATTACACTGAACTGAAGGTTAGTTTGGCTTTGGAATGGGTAAAAATATTTAACTATGTTAATCAGATGATGAGGGGAACAGACAATGATGTGATATTAAATGGCATGATCCAGATTCGCACATTTAATTCAATAATCTAGTTAGCTCATTTCCTGCATTCACACACTCCATTGAATCAGAATGTAACTAAACAGGTTAGGAAAATTTAGGCCAACAGGCACATAAATTACCAAGATTAACATGTTGTATGAAAATAGCTGCTGACGGGATCCTTGATGCTATCTAAGCTTGGTTATTTTCTTGTAGGCATCATCATCAGTGCTCAGTAGCTGCTGGGTTTTTGATTAGTACGTGGTGTGTATTCTGGATATGTTGTGTTGCTTTGTCTTTTGTATGTTAAGATGATTCCATCCCCCTCCAGTATGGTAAATCTATTCTGACTTAGTTGTGAGTTGCATCTAATCATGCAGGGAGCAACACAATCAACATTTGGCAATGCACTGCTGAAATTTCTGGCTTAATTGGAAGAATTCCAGTGGGAGTAAAAATCTCGCCAGTGAAGTGGATGTATATTTCTCATGCTGGGGATCTCCATCCAACTCTATCACCTTTGGCCCAGAGAAGATTTACTGAAAACCATTTTTTCCGGTTAAGAAGTGAAGGCAGTCACTAGCTGAACTACGGCTTTACTCTAAAAAGCATGAAATAACGTTCTGAGTTAATCAGCACTGCCCAGATCTATGCATGCAGCTTAATAATATGTTATTTAGCAAGAAAATAGCATTAATTCAGTTAATTGCTACCATATGTCTTGATGCATTATATAATACACAAATAGGAAAGGAAACATTTTTTAAAAAAAGCCCAACAGGTCTTATTACTCAATCAGTGGGTGTAGGAATGAGTCTATGAAATGTTACTTGACGTCTTGGCGATAAACGACAGGTGATGAAAAGAAACGATGTCTGCTTTGTTTAGTTTCAAAGAAAGGAAATTGTTGTCACTTGTAGTTCGATGCTAAAATTGCTCTCACCTCCAGTGTCTGCGTCAGATAAATGAACTGTGCATTTTCCACATCTAGCCTGGCCCAGATAAACAAGAGAGTTAAAGCCTGCAAAACAGGAAGAGTTCGGTGTTCACCAACACGGGAAGGGAAACTGTTTTAAGAACTCATTGAATAGTGAAGTATTTTAGGAACCAACAGTTTCAAGAACAAATTTGTGTGTGTGTGTGTGTGTGTGAGGGGGAACCTTCCGGTTACAACCCCTGTAGGTCAACCACGTGTTATCAGCCCACATCCTCTCTGAGGTGCAAAGAGTATCTGGATAACAAAAGACTTTTAATATTTAAATAGCTTGATTGAGATGGTTCTTCTTAGGAGGACCTCGGATTGAGGAACCGGCCCGGTCAAGCCCACTCGGAGGAATCCTCTTTCCAGGTCCAACTGAAACAGAAGCTAAACCGGATTCTCTAAGCAGAGCATGTACGATGCTATCAAGCAAAGAAAAGTGGGGAGGAAAAAAGATTGCATTTGTAGATCATGTTGCTATTTTTGCCAGTGCAATTTTTAAAGTTATGGAGAGTCTGGAATTAAGGGGAAAGCCATGGGAACCCAGACAATAGCGTTTTCCAAAGATCCATGTGTGAAGGCACCTACAACTCCCAGCATCTTTCCCGATCCTTAAGAGCTCTTTCTTTGTGTGTCCTACAGGGACTCTTCTAGCTACGATTGCATCATTTCCTGGCAGAGTGAGCATTGCGAAATTGGGAGAAAATGTACTGTTTATTTGATGTATATCTTATTGTATATCCTCCAAAAGGTCATGGTAGCACGCAGTGTCTCATCCTTAATTTTATCCCTGCAGCAATTCTGTGAGGGAGATTGGTCTGGGGGACATGGACTGGTCCAAAACCATAACAGAGTAAGAGATGGAAGGGACCTTGAAGGTCTTCTAGTCCAACCCCCCCTGCTCAGGCAGGAGAACCTATGCCATTCTTTTACAAGTGGCTGTCTAATATCTTCTTAAAAGCCTCCAGTGATGGAAAACCCACAACTTCTGAAGGCAAGCTGTTCTACTGGCTAATTGTTCTCACTGTCAGGAAATTTCCCCTTGGTTCTAGGTTGGTTCTCTCCTTGATTAATTTTCATCCATGGCTTCTTGTCCTGCCTTCGGGTGCTTTGGAGAATAGCTTGACTCCCGCTCTTCTTTGTGGCAGCCTCTCAAATACTGAAACACTGTTATCATGTCACCCCTAGTCCTTCTGTTCATTAAAGTATCATTACACTGAACTTCTCTAAGTTGTATTAGTTATAATGATGATGTTTACCAGTACGGTGTAATATTTAACTGTTTCCTTAACCAAGGATACTCAATTGGTGACTTCGGGCTAACCTCCCTCAGTGAAGTCTACCTTCCTGACTTGTTTCCATGCGAATAAATCAAGGAGAGGCACCCTCAACCTCAAGAGAAAAGATGGGACACACGTCTAATATTACTTCGGTTAAGACATTTGAAGAAGTAAATCGATGGTGGCCAAGCTTGGATTTCTAACTTTTCCAACTTAGTAATGTAGATTAATCAAGATGACAGAGAAAAGGCCTCACAGCAGGAATTCACCGATGTGGGCAATCTTTTTAGAATGCTTACTAGCTCCGTTTCTGCTTGGAAACCACTTCTGGACTTTTTGTTTGAAAGAAATAGCATGTTAACCTTGGGATTTGAATGCTATGTTTTTGACTACAGAAGCATTGTGCACTATGGTTTACTCTAGTTCAGAGGTTAATTGCATTTTGTGCTTGTATCTGTACCAAAAAAAGTAGGAAGTTATTTTTTTCACAGCTTTTTTTTTTTACTTCTTGTCGCACCACCCAATTTTGCTCTATCCTCTGTCTCCCCTTCTTTTTTCCCCTTTAAACGTCTTTTGTTTTTTTATTCCTTGTCTTTTATATTCTTTTGAAATTCAACACAATTTTTTATTTTAAAATGCTTGTTTCACTAGAAATCTGCTGCTAAATGGGGGAAGGAGCTGCAATGGTGCTTTGACCAGCTCTTTTTCTGCTGCCTTCCACAACTCTTAAAGTGCAATTTTCCTTATAATAAAAAGTATTATTTACTTACTTACTTACTTACTTACTTACTTACTTACTTACTTACTTACTTACTTACTTACTTACTTATTTATTAAATTTGTATGCCACCTCTTTCCAAGAACTCAGGGTGGCTCAGAACACAATTAAAACATATGGAGCACTTCTGGAAGATGAAACACAGGGGAAACCAACAAAAGCTAATAACCATACCAGGAAGTCCAACTTAGTATCAGAGATCCAATTGAAAAGAAAAGGGAAGAACCCAAGCAAGAGACAAATAAAAGCTGAGATCAAACACTTCAAGCTAGAACAAGAGCAGTCAGAGTAAAACAAGTCAGATAGTTAGCAGTTAGACTTATATACTGCTTCACAGTGCTTAATAGTTCTCTCTAAGCAGTTTACAGAAATCATCATATTGCCCCCAACAATCTGGGTCTTCATTTGATCGACCTTGGAAGGATGGAAAGCTGAGTCAACCTTGAGCAGAGGTAGAATGCAGTACTGAACTCTAACCACTGCACCACTACAGCTACTAGTCAACCTAGATGGCTAGCTCAAACAGCATACTTACATGGAATGTAAATGGACTAAATCACCTCTATAAAAGATTTTGTTTTTTTATCAATCTAAACAAAATTAAAAAAATATAATATGTATTCAGGAAACGCATATATCACAACTCCACCACAAATTACTACAACAACCCAAATTGGGCAAACTTTACTACTCATTGGCGAAACACAAAACAAGGAGTCACCATACATGTAAAATACAATATTCAATCAAAACACATTTACGATGACAAAGAAGGCCGAATATTAATGGTCCAAGTTAATACATCAAACAAAATATTTTTACTGGTGACGATATATGCGCCAAATACAAATCAAGACCGAGTCTATCAGTCATTGCACAATAAAATTCTGGAATTAAACTACCAATATATATGCCTCATAGGAGATTTTAACTATTTCCAACAAGGAACTGGACTATAAATCAAATAAACTAAAAAAAAGAGGAAGAAAACAAGCACTTAAAGCGTTAAGTTGGATGTTACAAGAATTTAACATGTATGATACACAGAGAGAAAGAAACCCAGATGCCAAACAATTTACCTTTTTCTCCAATTACCATAGTTCATGGTCTAGACTTGATATGATCTGGATATCCTCTGAACTACAGCAAAATCTAACACAAATAGAAATAAAATCATCAACATGGTCAGATCACAAACCGGTTTCATTATCTTGGGAACATGCAAAAACAACGAATAGATGGACCCTCCAAAAATTGATCCCCAAGGATGAAATCTCTATAAAAAAAGCAGCGAAGGAAATGTCATTCTTTTTTCTAGAAAATTCCAAAGAAGAAACCCAATCCCAAATAATCTGGGACACCGCAAAGGCCTATTTTTGGGGCTTGGCTATCAGTTGCATGGCAAAAAAACACAAAGAAAAAGTATAAAATTACAACAACCTCAAAGAACAGCTAAAAAAGATAGACTTTAAGTTAGCCAAGGCACCAGACTCAAAACAGCTTCAAAGACAACAAAAAATAACTAAACACTAGATTAACCTCATTGAATCTGAGCAAATGGTGCACCAAATTAAAAAAGCCAAACAATCCTTCTTAGAAAATGCCAATAAACCTGGAAAACGGCTGGTTTACAGACTCAGGGAAAAAAAGAAACAACAAATTATGGCATGTCTTACAGATCGAAAGGGCCAAAAACAATACACACAAGAACATCTTAAAAATATAACTAAAAGCTATTACAATAATTTATATGCAAAGGAAGAAATACTAAAAGAGAACATATTGGAATATTTTACAAAAAACAAACCTACAAATATCAAAGAAAACTTTAAAACTATTCTCAATCAGAAATTATTCCACATGAAATAACCTTAGCAATCAGAAGACAGAAATTAGAAAAAACACCAGGGCCTGATGGCCTCCAAGCCGAATTCTATAAAACTTTTCTAACAAGCCTTGTTCAATCTCTTAAACAAATCTGCAACAGTGTACTCTCTGAACAAAAAATTCCCAGATCCTGGCTTCAAGAAAATATTACACTTATACACAAAGAAGGGAATGATCCACACCAGATAAAAAACTATCATCCAGTATCACTTCTGAATACAGACTATAAAATATTTGCAACCCTCATGGCCGACAGAATCAAACTCTGGCTGAGCACCTACATCTACCAAGACCAGAATGGATTCCTACTAGGAAGGCAAATTAAAAACAACTTAAGAATGATAATAAATGCCATAGAATATTATAGACAACATCAGAGTAAAAAACTGGCAATCTTATTCCTTGATGCACAGAAGGTCTTTGATAATGTGTACTGGCAATTCATAATGCTACAATTGCAATGTAAAGATGTAGGTGAAATTTTTTTGAACGCTAATAGAGCAATTTATAAGGACCAAGAGGCAAAAATAATTATTAATGGTGAATACCCAGAAGGGATTAAAAAAAAACAAAGGAACTAGACAGAGGTGTCTACTATCACCCCTTCTCTATATATTAACACCGGAGAGCTTAAATAACAAGGTAAGAAGAGACAACAAAATCCTAGGGCTTAAATTAAAAGGTGAGGAATATAAACTCCAAGCCTTTGCAGATGATCTTGCTTTCATCATTGAATACCCAGTAAAAACTATCCCCAAACCACCGAAGGTCATAGAAGAATTTGGGAAAGTAGCTGGATTGAAAATTAATAAATAAAAAACTAAAGTAATAACAAAAAACATGACATCCAAAGAACAAAAAGAATTACAGGCAAATACGGAGATCCAGCTAGTAGATAAAGTAAAATATTTGGGAATATACGTGACAGCTCAGCCAACATCTCTTAAAAAAGCTAACTATGATAAGCTCATAAGTCAAATTAAAAGAAGACTTAGAAAGATGGGGAAACTTTAAAACTATCCCTAATAGGTAGAATAGCCTTAGTCAAAATGAATATCCTACCAAAGCTCATGTTTCTATTTCAGACAATCCCAACTAAACTAAATATCGAGGATCTAAATCAATGTGTACTCAAATATATATGGAAAAGGCACAGAATTAAATTATCTAGTCTACAAGATAAGAGAGAAAATGGGGGATTTGGGCTGCCAAATTGGGCAATATATCAAGTGCAATATTAATGTGGATAAAAGAGTGGGCTACATTGAATAACAAAAGTTTATTAACAATAGAGGGTCATGATCTTCAATTCGGTTGGCATGTATATCTAGGCTACGGCAGTAACAAAATCCATTCATATTTCATGACCATTACATAAGGAAAACTTTAATATACATTTAGGACACAGTTAAAAAGAATATTTACCATAAAATCCCCAACTGGATATCAATTATAGTGACATTCACATGTCCAAACATAAGAACAACAAACAAATGGCTTACATATAAAGAAATATTAGACAAAGATGGCAAATTAAAAACTAAAACAGAATTCTAAAAATTAGGTTTTGACCTCACAACTTAGGCACATAGCCAGATTAGCACAAAATATAATACTGACTTGAAAAAAGGTGGCATTTATAGACAACAATTAGAATTTGAAAACATATTACTTAATTCGGAAACAAAACAGATAAAAAACTATACAACTATTTGACAACGCAAAAAGATAAAAAACAAATTAAAAGAAATATTGAACAATGGCAGGCAAATATAGGAAGGATGATTGATTCAGAGGAATGGGATCAAATTTGGGAACAGAACTATAAAATAATGATGTCAACAGCATACAAAGAAAATCTGTATAGACTGTTTTACATATGGCACATGACCCCAAAGAGATTAGCAAATGTATCAAAAACAACTCCAACAAATGCTGGAGGTGTAAGAAAGCTACTGGTACCTATTTTTATATGTGGTGGTCATGTGAACAAGTAAAAAAAATACTGAAATAAGATTGGAACGTGGTTAAATCGGATAATACCAACTCAAATAGGCAATGAACCCGAAATATTCCTTCTAGGCTTGATAAATCAACAAATCCCCAAAGAACATAACTATTTAATAGTACCTATAACTATGACCGCCAGAATAATACTAGCTAAACATTGGAAAGATGTCAACTGCCCAGATGTTGACAAAATAATCAAGAATATTCTAGATTATGCCGAACTAGATAATATGACATAAAAACTAAAAAATAAAGATAACTC
>JANHFO010001239.1:7597-20290 GCA_032468095.1 Pareas carinatus | reverse complement strand
GCTGCTACTCTCTTTCTGAGCATGCTCAGCTCTGGGGCGATGCTGGGGTGACTTGGCTCACGTGCCAGCAGAGAGGGCTCTGCGTGGCCGCTGTGGCACCTGTGCCGTAGGTTCGCCATCAATGAGCTAGATGATACATCCTGTCTGCAAAAGGATTCTAACATTGGTTCTCACCACCTTCCATGACCTTTTAAGTTGTAACTTATAGTCTTATAACATCCAAGTATATCATGTTGTACATGCTGAGTTTGGGTGTGTACTCATAGAGAAAATTAGTGAAAAATTGTACTTCCTTCCTTGTGAACTGTTTTTGCTCAGGTGGGATTGAATAGGGGCAAATAGCCAGAATAGCACTTGATCTGTTGGGGAAGGCAAGGAGGAGGAGGAGGAGGAGGAGGAAGAGGAAGAGGAAAAAGATCTACCCCCTTCTCCCTACTCCTCCTGCCTTTCCTCTTTTTTCCTCTTCTACCTCCTCTTTCTCTTCTTTCTTCTCTCTCTTTTGGTTTTTCTCTCATATCTGCTTTATGGGTGAATTAAAAATATCAGTTAAATAAAATACTTCTCTGTGGTTTATTCAGCCAATTCTGTGCATTTTTATTTGCCCAAGGCAAGGAAACCTTATTCCTGGTGTTCAACCAATTTGAGTCCTTGAGAGATTTGGGGCACTTAAAGTTGTGGGGCTACAAGTTAATAGCTCACTGGATCACCTTGTAGTTTATGACAGTTCACAGTTTGGGATGCCGGGGGTTCACTGAATGACTGTATAGATAGTTCTCAACTTACAACAGTTCATTTAGTGACCATTCAAAGTTACAACGGCACTGAAAAAAAGAGATTTATGACTTAGGTTTTTCACACTGCAATAGTTTCACACACTATGGCAGCATCCCTACGTTCACATGATTAAAATGCAGATGCTTGGCCACTGACTCATATTTATGACGGTTGCAGTGTCCTAGGGTCTTATAATTCCCCAAAGTCAATGGGGGGGGGATCCAGATTCACTTTACAACCGTGTCACTCACTTAACAAATGAATTGATTCGCTTAACAACTATGGCAAGGGAAGTTGTAAAATGGGGCAAAGCTCACTTAACAAATATTTCGCTTAGCAACCTAAATGTTTGGCTTGATTCTGGTCATAACTTGAGGATTATCTGTACTGGTTTACTGTACCTACCTTGTTTCCCCGAAAATAAGATCTAACTGGAAAATAAGCCCTAGCATGATTTTTCAGGTTGCTTGTAATAGAAGTCCTATCCCAAAAATAAAGCCCTACCCCAAATAAGATTGTCAGCCAGATAGATGCATTTAGTACCATATCCCTCCCCTCACCAAAAAAAAGACCTAACCGGAAAACAAGCCCTAATAATGCATCTTTTGGAGCAAAAATTAATATAAGACCCGGTTTTATTTTTGGGGAAACACGGTAGCTACTTCCTTACATGGATAAATAACCAACCTGCATCATCTGTGCAAATGGGCACCATTGCTTCAATGCCATGCAAGTAGACTGGTTGAGCCAATCGAAGATCTGAACTTTAAAAAAATTGAGGACGGAGAATGACATGTTCTGTCTCTTCTGAGTCATCAAACCTGGCTTTGTGCAATTCATTCTCATTCTGTTGCGCGTTTTAGCAGAGATGCCATATCATAGTGATGGCTAACCTTTTAGGCACTGAGTGCCTGGATGAGTCGCGACTAAGAAGCCGTGGCTAGTGATGTCATCGCCTAGCGCCACTACTGTCTTTCTGAGCGTGTGCATGGCCCGGTGACATCATTGCTTGGTGCCGCTACTCCTTTCTGAGCATGCTCAGCTCTGGGGCGACTTGACTCGCGTGCTAGCAGAGGGGGCTCTACGTGCCTGATGTGGCACGCGTGCCATATGTTTGCCATTACTGCTGTAACATGTGAAGTAGGTTTTCCTCTGGGCCTGCAAATAGTGACAACCACTTGACCCTAATCTTAAAAACTCTTTCCTTCAGCAGGATCATGTGCAGTTGTTATTCCTTTTTTTAAAAAAAATACACACAACGATAGTTTGTCCGTGTGTAATTTGCCTAAAGCCTACATTTCTGTTTTTATTCTGCCTAAATATGTCCGTAATGTTGAACTTCAGTGTGATATTTTTATCTGTGCAGTGGGTCACTGGGTGAAGTCAATCTGTATCTACCTGCATTTACTCCAGTGTAAAAGAGTGAAGGGGCAGGCAAGGAGAGAGAAGGTGCTCTCTTTCTGACAGCTACATCTTATGCTATTAGTATATTTTAATTAGAACATGAGCACAGAATGCTTCATGAATATTCATGAGTGGGGTTATTAAAATGCATAATTAATCTATAGAGTTTCTATCTCCACCCCCCCTATTTTAATAACTCTATTAATGGAATGGGGATGCGTGAAGCTGGGGGCGGGGCGGAGAAAGAGAATGAGCGAGAGAGGGGCTGTGTTTTCTTATCCGTTCCAGTCTGGGAAATAGCATGCGATGTTCGGAAGTTTTGGCAAGCTAAAAGCATTATCTGCTGTTTATTTTCCTGATTCTTTTATTTTTTTTAATTCCAGTTAATGCTCTCCTTTTCCTCCACAGATCCCTTATACAGGGTTGCCCCCAATCGTTTATCAGCTTTGTGGCTAAATGAGAATTTGAATGTAAATCTCTTGTTTCTAATCTGGTACTCTAATCTGTCCTCCATCTTGATGTGTGTCAGATATGTTCAACCCCAGCGAAACATGTCTGTTCTGGCTAAGGATGATGGAAAGTGTAGTGAAATAAACCTAGAGGCTGGGGAAAGCATCCCTAGCTGCAAAAATGCATGGAGACATTGTGTGTGTTGCATTGCATTGCGTTATTGCATTAAATATTGAATTGCATGAAGATACAGTGTGCATATATATGTGGTTGCGTAGAGCGTACCTAGCAGTATATATATATATATTTTTGCCTATTTTGAGGCTTGGAGGGCTCCTTGTGTTTCCCCATTGGCCCCATAGCACAAGAGAATTTATTTCTTCTTTTTTTTAAAGAAAAGGTTCAGCAAAATTGAACCATTTTGAATAGAACTGAATTTGCAGGTTCCAGTCTGATTGGAGAAATCATCTCCTTCAGCTGGTGAACGCCTTATGAACTGTGAAATTTGAATATTTTACACTTAATGGTCATCTTAAGAAATAGAAATGGCACCATTTAAGGCAGAAGTGAAGATTTTATTTACAGGTAGTTCTCATCCTACAACTTAAGTCTGTCACGACAGACCCTGAAAATGGAACTCCCCTCCCCACAGTCCTGTTGGCACTTCTAATTTTCAGCAAAACTGCAAAGCTTTGGTTCACTTAATGACCACGGTGTTCGCTTAATGACTGTGGATTTGCTTATGACTGCCACAGAAAAGATTGTAAAATTGTTTTGCAACCATCATGGTTTGCAGCCACAATGGACAAACCCTATTAGTGTCATAGGTCAAGGACTATGTATTTAATGTATAATGTACTAGCTTCTGATACCCGTGCTCCGCTACGGGAATTTCTTGCACCGCTCCTGTGTCGCCTCGGCCTCCGCTTTTTGTCCTCCTTCATCCCCGGGCGCGGCAGTGGCGGGCTTCGATGGATTCCCCTTCTTTTGGGGCATTCGGTTATTAGATTGCTGGCAGCTTTTCCTTGAAGGATGCCTCTGCCGTTACACAGCAGTGATGGGCTTCGCTGGATTTCCCCCCACACACACACTTTTGGATCAAGCGAGGAGGACGTAATTCGCATTTTCAAACAGGCGTGATTCCCCAGCCAGCGATCCAAACAAAATGGGAGGGAAGAAGGCCTCGAACACCTCGCAGTGGTGGTTGCCTTCACTGGATTTTCTCATACACATGCACACACACACACACACTTTTGGGGCGAGCAAGGAGGACGCAATTCCCATTTTCAAATTGTTGGACCCCCTCACTTCTCCCATCCATGCTGGGGTGGCTCTCCGTTATTCAGTCCCGCACTCACCTGCCCTGCTGCTCCTCGTACCGCCATGACTCTGGCCACTACCAGCGAAACTGTTTGGAGGTTAGAGTGCTCTACTTGTGCCCCAACTCTCCACTTGTGCCAAAAAATTCAAAATCAAACAACAGGCTGCGAAAGCCCTCCGATCAGGAGATGCTGTAAAAGCCCTCAAATCAGGAGAAAGGTCACAAATGATGTTGGATATTTTGTCCAATCACAACCCTCTACCCATCCAGAATTAAAATTTTTAAATAACTCGCGTAAAAATTTATTTTGAAAAATCCTTTCTTAGTGAGCGCCTAGATGCCAAGACGAAGGTATGTAGCACATTTCATGTTTGTAGCTTTAATAGTTTTCGAGATCTGGTGATGAGTCAGTCAGTGAGTGAGTGGTATTTCACATTTATATATATAGATTTATACATTATACAACCAAGTGATTCTGAATTGATTTGAGATGACTTTTTAGATTTGGCTCTACCAAGTTGATACATCCATGTTATTTGTGACTTCCTAAGACTAGGAAAGAATGGTTTATTATAGTAATCAAACAAAAAGAACAGTTATTTACTGTGGAAAATTCAGTGGGAGTATGGAGACCTTCACCTTTACTAAACCTTACCTGGTCATTTGTCTACTTTCAATTACCTTTATGCTTTACAGAGGCAGGTTGATATTTGAGTATTGAGATGGGAAGCATATGAATTTAACAAGTACCCATTTCCAAGGTGGGAAAGTCAGTCACATCACCTGGGCTTAGATTCATAAAGTGTCTCCACCGAAAGCCAGCCTCTTCTCTTTACAGAACCCTAGATAACCTCTGTGTACTTTTCACTTTAAAAAGGCCTTAAGTGAATGCGAAAATGGGTTTTTGTATTCTTTTTAAACATTGCCTCTTACGTTTCCTTACGTATTTAAACTGCATTGTTTTTTAAACTTGGGTACTTCATTTGAAAACAGTGGCTGATTATAGGTCCCTTCCAGAAAAGCTTCCTGGATCACAACTACTCCTTCCTTTCTTATTACATTTATTTCTGCATTTCCTCCGTGCGCTATGAGCTTTGGGGTAGGATCCTTTTGCTAAGAGAAGATCCAGGCAGGTGGGGGAATATAATAAGAAATTGAGTATGTCTAGTTCAATGGGAAGGATTAGGGGTGACACGATAGCAGTCTTCCAATATTTGAGGGGCTGCCACAAAGAAGAGGGAGTCAACCTAATTTCTAAATCACCTGAAGGAAGAGCAAGAAGCAACGAATGGAAACTAATCAAGAAGAAAAGCAACCTAGAAATAAAAGAGAAATTGCCTGACATTACAATTCATCAATGGAACTCAGCTTGCCTCCAGAAGTTGTAAATGCTCCAACATTGGAGGTTTTAAAGAAGAGATTAGACAACAATTTGTCCGGAACTGTATAGGGCAATGGTGGCAAAGCTATGGCACGTGTGCCGCAGCGGGCACACAGAACCCTCCCTGTCGGCACGCGAGAATGTCACCCTAGCATCGCCCCAAAGCTGAGCTTGTCCAGAAAGCAGTAGCGGCACCAGGCCATGATGTCACAGGGCCATGTGCATGATCAGGAAGCAGCGCCAGATGATGATGTCACGAGCTGTGACTCATTAGCCGTGACTCATCCAAGCACTCGGTCTCCAAAAGGCTTGCCATCACTGGTATAGGTTCTCCTGCTAGAGCAGGGGGTTGGACTAGAAGACCTCCAAGGTCCCTTCCAACTGTGTTATTCTGTTAATTTTGCAAACAGTCTTTGAACACTATATCCCCTTTCCTACCTTTTAAATGGGGTGTGTATCTGTGTGGAACATGCTTCGGTTTTATCACCCCCACCAGTTCCAGAAAACACAGCTGATATTATTCTAAAAGGGCAGGATGGGAAAAAAAGGAATAAAACATTAGCAGAGCAAAATTTGCAGTATTGCCAGCCTTGAAAATAATAGGTGGCAGTTTGGTGTTTTTCGTAGTTGCATTTAGCATCTTATTCCACCGCCAGCCTCAATCCTGCAACGTAATCACATTGGAAAAAAATTTTTTATTAGAAAACAAACTCTAAATGAGAGTTATGAATATTCATTAGGAGTGGAGATTAATATGCATAATTATGCAAATTAGACAGCAATTAAACACCAATTCTCTGGGGAAATGATTAACACAAAAGGCTTCGGAATGGAAGCATGTAATTTTGAAAGAAATTTCTGGTTAAATGAACAGTAGGGAGAGGGAAGGAGAGAAAAAGATGGTGTGTTTCTCATAATAATATGCTTTAAAAATACACGTATACAAACATAGTAGAGTTGGACTTCAAAGCCTCCTTGTTACGATAGAGCTGTAGTTACTATCCGAGTATGAGATGGAAATTAAGGAATCGTTCCAAGATGGACCCGGTCTCCAAATGAAGCCGGTTTGCCATCTTAGTCTTGGCTGATTTCCAGATCTTTCATTCCAATATCAGTCAAGGAGTGGAAATAATCTAAGTGAAAAATACCCATTGTACATGGAAAACATCCCTTTTTGGAGAATGGAAGGGGACAGTCTTGTTCCAGACATGGTTTGATTTGCAATCATGTTGGAGCAGGTGCGAAGCACAGGAAATCAGGAGTCCAGGCAGTTCAAATGAATATACAGTTTTATTGTATGGTTAAAGCTTTGTACAAGAATCTGAACTACTAAGGGCCAAAGCAAATTGGCAGTAGATAAGAGTCAGTGGGATTGAAGGTGGGCTGGACTTAAGGTCTCTTGTGAGCGTGAAGGGAGTCAAGACTGATGACACGTTTGACGCTTTCCTCGGGGCTCAGCCGGGTCATCTCCTACAACGGGACTGAATTGGTCCTTCCGACCTATTCAGAAATGACTGCAGCTGTTCAAAGGGAGGAGCGCAGCATAGAATTGCCATTCTATTTTGTGGGGAACTTTGCTTATTTATTTATTTGCAGAATTCACCTGCTCCCACACTTGGCAGCTTGAGAAGGAGGGGCTACTCCAAGGAGACCAAAAATAGTGGCATAGCTTCTTCAAAAAGGCAGTGAGCTCATCTCAAGCCATCTTCCTCTGCAGGGAAGCCGGGAGTACATTCTTGAATCGTCCTGTACTTTATGTCAGTATTTGAGTTGGACTTGGCAGCCTCTGAATGCTTTGGGGTTAAAATTCCCAGAATTTTCAGTTGGAATGGACAATTCATAACGTTCTTGAATGTATATAATACCTAGCAAGCTTCTCCAGAGCGGATGTCCATAACCATTTCCCAGAATCTCTAATCTGCAGCTGGGCTGCTACTTCCATAACGAACACCAGGAATTAAATCTCCATGCGGATTAGGATTAAAGCGGTCTATTTTGCTGCAACATTTCTTCAGACTTCTGAGGGAGGCGATTTGCTTTTGGGGGTACTCATTCCATATCTGGGAATGGGTAAAGTTCTGTTCGTACTGAAGTAGGATGGAGGGATCAATAAAAGGAGAAGGTCCTTCTTGATGATCACTTTGGACTTTTGTTCTTTAAAGAACATAAATGGTGGACCGATTAGGTTTGGTTAAGCCAGGGGTAGGCAACCCTGACTCTTTTATGACTTGTGGACTTCAACTCCCAGAATCCCGAGCCAGTAGGGCTAGCTCAGGAATTCTGGGAGTTGAAGTCCACAAGTCATAAAAGGGCCGAGGTTGCCTACCTTGGGCTAAGAGAAGAAAATAATTGATTCCATTAACTGCTTCGCCATCCCCTTCATAATTTGAGCGTACTGGATTTTCCCCTTTCTTGTCCTGTAATGTTCCCCCAGTCAAAGCAAAGCCAAAGCTTTGGGAAAGGTAAGTTGTGTTTGCTACAACTCCCTTGAGGTGTTACAAATGTTAAATAAAATTTGCCCTCTCACAATTTTGCCAAACATATCAACCGAGGCTCCTTTGAAGCTGAAGCTGTGTGGAAAATTTGCAAAACAGGAAAAGTGAGTGTTGGTTTGGGATTTTCATCCAAATATTTTTGTGCTTGTGAAAGGAAGAGTTAACTTTGAGAGAATCTGTGTCTTTTGAAGGTCCCGAAGATCAAAGTAATCTTTGTTTGTTTGTTCTTCTCTTCCTCTCCCCTCCCAAGGTTTGGATGAGAGACCGACCTCTGGTTCCTGGGCAACAGGTGATCAGAACAACTCTACATTTGACCAAGTCAGGGTAAGGATCGGGAAGATCTGTTCGCTGCAAGATCCAAATGTATCTTTGGGGGTTTGTGCACACATGTGTCTTTTAAGATGGGAAAGTAAACTACCCTAGTTCCTCCCCCCGCCATGAAAATATAGGAAAAGTAGCTTTCCTCTCACCCTAATTCTTGCTGGGCTATATGATGATGATGATGATGATGATGATGATGATGATGATAATAATAATAATAATTTTTTTTATTTATATTCCGCCCTTATCCCAAAGGACTCAGGGCGGCTTACAGGCAGCTTAAAAACACAAACAAATACATGAACATTAAGAACATATTAAAATAATTAAATAGACCTGCATTTAAAAGGGGAGCAGTATAATAGTTTCCCAAACGAATTTAAAATTAAACGCAGGAGGACACGGCGCGGCTATACCAAGCCCACTTGATGGAACAGATGGGTCTTCAGGGCACGGCAGAAGGTCCGAAGGTCAGTGATCACTTGTATATGTTATCAAACCAAGCATCCTCTATCATACCATATTTGAACAGTTGATTTTTGTTTCCTAAGTGAAAAATTTTGCATTCATCCCTGTTAAATTTTATTTTGCTATTTTCAGCTCATTTCTCCAATCTATCAAGACAACATTGAATTTTAGAGCTGTCTTTCAGTGTATTATTTGTTTCACTCATTGTTCTATCATCTACAAATGTCATACGTGTTCACTCTCCCTTGTCACCTCAATCGTTAATGAAAATTAATGGACCTAGGACTTTTGTGGCACCCCACTTGGTACCTTTTTCCAGGTTGATGAGAAGCGATAAATGAACATTTGTTGAATATGATTTTCAACTAATGTGTCTCCTAACCTATAAATATAGAGCTTGCTACTCAATATGTCATAAGGTACTGTCAAATACCTTGCTGGAGTCAAGGTATGTTATGTGTTTGCTATTTCCACAATCTAATCAGAATTGGAGGCCAACTGCCAAGGAACATTTATTGTTAACAAAGCCATATTGACTTCTGGTAATTATTATATTGTTTTTATGGTTGTTAGAGATCATTCTCTAAATGATCTACACTAGAATGTCAGACTGATTGGACTGTGGTTTGCTAGATGTCCGTCCCCCCCCCCCGTGTCAACCCACTATAAGTCTCTAGCATTCTGCAACATAACCAACACGAATCTTTTAGTTGAGAGTAGAACTCCAAACTGCTTCATCTGTGAAAGCCTCAGTTGGTTCAAAATACAATGACATGGGTAGTAATGGGTGCTTCTTATAAGCCCATATGCCATTGCTGCTTCATGAACTCCAAGCTTCTAGGTGCAGTTCGAGATCATCACCTGTTTTTCCAGTCAGCTGTGTTCTTCTTTTCCTTTATTTGTAAACCTCCCATAGTCATCACGGATTTGGCAGCCTCAAAATTGGATTTAATTAATTATTATGAATTTTCATGCCACAGTATCTAGTTATCTGGAGACCAGCTGTCTCCGATTATTTCTGCCAGCCTAGCGAGATCAGGTAGAGTGGATAAGCTCTGAGTCCCTTCAGTTACATATTGTCCTCTTGTGGAAGTGACCGAGTGTGCCTTCTCTGCCATGGTCCTGCCTTTTGGAACAACATGCCCCAGAGACACACATGGCTTCCAGCCTTTAAATATTTTGTAAATTCCTTAAGACCTGGTTCTGTTCTCAGGGTACATGAGAAGCCCCTAGCAACATTTTATACATTATTCATGTAGGGTCACATTCCTTTTTAAATGATGTATTCTTCTATAAATTGCATGCCACCCAAACAAATTACTTAATAAATTCAAACAACTTGTCTTTAAAAAAAGAAATTTTGGAAAGAAGGAAGTTGTATGAGGTTGACATTGTGATGGCTGGAAAACTGATGGATTCAAGACATGTTTGGCTGTTGTAGTTTCCTTCAACAATGTTGTTTTAAAAAGTATTGATCGGTGACAGACCACCTTAAGTTGGCAATTGTGAAGATTTTTTGGCTTTAGCAGAGGCTAAAACTCTCTAGAGTTGGAGAGTGCAGTGGGGGCTGGAAAAAACCAATGAATTGAACAAAATCTATCCACTGCCCAAAGTGTCTCTGCAGACAGCTAATAGGGAGACAGCAAGTTCTACCAGCCAGAAAGGAAGCCAAAGTCCACTTCTGTGTTTGCCTGTTCAAGAGAAAATATTGGCTAGTTTAATAAACCCCATTAGAATCTCTAATTAGGAACTGAAAGGAAATTTAGACAGAAAAATAGCAAAATTTATACAACACTTGATATGTTAGGCTTTGCTCATATCAAGGTAGATTTTACTCTATACAGGAAACTTTTTCCTAGTTGTTTATGTCTTCCGTAGAGGAAAACAGTTGACTTTTAAAATGCCTGGGTAGTCACTTCTAACTTGCTGCAATTTATTGCCGTTATCAATCAAGTGGGCAGGGGGAGCGGCAGAGCCAAGGGAAGGCTTTGGGCTTTGCTAGTTGCAAATAACTCTTGCAAAGGAATGCTGACTCAAATCAAAATTAGAAACTTGTTTGACTTGCTTTGCTGTGTTAATGAAACAGGAAAAGTTCTTAAGGAGTATTTTGGAGTCCTGGGCTTTAGATCACATTCCTGTGCACAGAAAAGTCTGTGTTAGCCTCTTTTTGAAAATAGGGACAACAACTGGCCTTAGAAGTGTATAATTTCTCCTTGATTTGCCTAAGATAATATACTTGGATTTGGACAGATCATTAGAGTACAGAAGTATTCACAATTTCTCTATCAAGCTTTATTATTACTGTTTTTAATATAATTTTGAGTTATTCCTATCTTCACTTTTATTAATTTTAACTTGTTGGAACCTGTGCAAAGTCTTTTGAGTCTGGGGAAAGGGATGCTACAAAAATTGATTGATAGGTAGTAAATAGATGGATTCCTGCCCCTTCATTTTGCCTTTCACAAATTCCTGATGGAAACTATTAGTTTTTTTTATGGTGAAAACTAAACCAAAATAGGAATTGAGTAACTCTGCCTTTTCTTTTTAGCTATTAGCCTTCTTCATGACTGAGGGGGAATCTGCTTATAGAATAAGAAGTATCCCTGAATTCCAGGTCATACCTACAAAACAAAACCACAGATTTCTGTAAAGGAGCTGCTGAAAAGTTTAGCCAACATTGGACTAACTGTTTACAGGTCTGTAATACATTATGTGAATGGCTTAATGTTGTTTAGACGATGACCTACATGAGAGAATTGTTGAAAAGACATCTTTACTGTGATCTCATTACCACAGTAATTGTCTGCAGTATTCAAGAGAAAACTACACATTTTGAGATAAGGTACTTTGGAATGATAAAACAAAAAATGGCCTGTTTGGTTCCAGCCATATAAGATAAATTTGGAGGAGAAAAGGCAACCTCTGGCTTTGGGACATCTGCCTAAAAATGGAAGTGATTATTTTACAAGCATGATTCTTAAAATCTTTTTAACAAGATTTATTGAGAATCAGGGGATGGGCTTAAGAAGAATTCTAAGAACATAATGATTTCTCAACTAGGATCATTATACTGTATGTCAGTGTGCTTTAGGACAGAGACTTTTTTAAAAAAAAAGTTATTTCTGCTTTCCTATGATACAGCATGGAGAAGCTTGAAGCTGGATGTTTACATGATGTATCTCAACCTTTATAAATCTGTGACCCAGCACTTTTATTAGAAGTATTTGAGAAAGAAAGAGCTTGTCAATTGTTCAGCATAGGAGATAGAGGGCGAGATGTTGGGCTTTGCTATGCTTTGGAATTGTATGGAGACCTAAAGTAAATATTATATTAGTAAAAGGAAGAATGGATTCAACCAAGTATCAACATATCCTAGAATGTAATGTTCCATATTCAAGAAACTGTAGGTGAAAAGATGATAGATGTTTCAAAAAAGATGATGATCTGAAGTATCTTTCCATATTAACTATGAAGTACACAACCGGAAGTCAAAGGTTTGGGGTTTTTGCAATCTTCAGACTTGAATATTATTGAAAATCTATTAGGAGATTTCAAATATGCAATATATGCAGAGACATATTTCTGAGGTATAAGACCTTTGGAAGAAAGAGTGGGGTGGATGAGAAACCCAAGAGAAGAATAGGGAGACTCCTTGCTGGCTAAAGGAAACATTTGAAAGCTGTTACTTCAACCAAAGGAGGTATTAAAAAGTTCTGAAGGACGGGGTGCCCAAATCTTTGCACCTGTTATAGTCACTGCTTTTTATTTTGAACGTCTTAATGATTTTAGATAAATAGTGAATATGTTTGCAAATTTGCGATTAGTAGTACTAAATCCAATTAGCAGCTAGTATCCTGATTTTTGAACAAAGGTGCAGGGCAGTCTGGTATCTTTGATTTCGATATGCCAGAGATCTGCTGCTGAGTTGTTCGCATGCATGCACGCACACACTTCCAACCATATAACATTTTACTAGCTGACCCGGCCACGCGTTGCTGTGGTTCAGTTTGGGGCTGTTTGAAGTGCCTGGGGCGGAGATGCAATCTCTCCCCAAATCCAGGCACTCTCTCTCTCCTCTC
>JANHFO010001236.1:182630-197378 GCA_032468095.1 Pareas carinatus | reverse complement strand
CCCCCAACAATCTAGGTCCTCATTTTACTGACCTTAGAAGGATGGAAGGTTGAGTCAACCTTGAACTGGTGAGAATTGAACTGCTGGCAGTTGGCAGAATTAGCCTGCAATACTGCATTCCAACCACTGCTCCACCACAGTTCTTATCCAGATCTGCCAAAAGACTTTCCTTTTTTTCTAGTCTTAATTACTGCAGGGTATATGAAAATCTAGCAACTTATTTCTAAGCTGTAATCATTTACTCCATAAATGAATGCCATGACAAAAATGGCAATTGGCTTTTGTGAGGGTAAATAATGCTATAGAAATAAATACAAGTAGTGCTCAACTTAGAACCACAATTGTGCCCAAAATTTCTGTTGGTAAAAGCAGGACAGTTAATTAAGTTTTGTCCCATTTTATGACCTTTCCCCCCACAATTGTTAAGTGAATCATATGGTCATTAAATGAATCTGGCTTCCCCCATAGACTTTACTTGCTGAGAGGTAGCTTGGAAGATTACAAATCACATGATCCAGTACAACTGTCATTAATAATACATACCAGTTGCCAAGCGCCTGAATTTTGATCATGTGACCATGGGAATGCTGCAATGATTGTGTGAAAGCAGACTATAAGTTACTTTTTGCACTGCCTTTGTAACTTTGAATGGTCACTAAACAAATGTTCACAAAAGGGTAGAAAATGTGGCAGAAAATCTCTGCTCTAGCACCCTCACCTATTTTATTCAGAAGTTCCAGAAACATAGATTTCCATTCTCCAGCTAGTAAGACCTTTGCTGAATATTCTAGAGGTTGAAGCCCACATAACTAGAAAGTACTCAGATTGGGAAAAGCTGCCATAGCCTTTTTTAAAAGGCCATTTTTGTTGTCCGTTGTATCATTTGATCTTAGTGTTAGCTGGAAAACTCATTACATTTTACCATGCTGACAACATTAGATATTTCCTATCCATCCCTATCCATCACTCTCCACCGTTTTTTTTCTTGTTTGCTTTTGCTCAGTTACATATTAACATTTACTCCTTTTATTGAACGCAGATATGTGGTTGCCCTGGAAAAAGATGTTAAGGAAAATGAATAAGTGTTAATGGATAGGCATTCGACAAGGAAGATTTACTCATGTAATGTTACATTTTCACTGCCATCATAGTCTGTGCCATCATAAAATTATGAAAGTGTATGGATACATTCAGACTTTGCAGACTTTTGTTTTCTTTGCAGTTTGTAACACATGGCTCAATTCAAGTTGCTGGTTTTTACCTTTGTGCCCTTCGTGGCATGGAGTTGCATTATTTGAGGGCCTTCCCGTTCCAATTACATCTCCTGCCTTATCCTGTTTGGCAGAAGAGGGATGTCACAAGCCATGTCTTTTAAGGAGTTATGTCTGACAGGACCCAGGAGATGAGCCTCTTCTGCCATGGTACCTGCCCTGTGGACCATTATTCTCCCCGATGGCCCTACCTTTCCTAATCTTCTACACAGCCATTAAAACTTGATTGTGCCCGTAGGCCTGGGGAGGGGGGTCGCAATGAAATGCCAATTTGATTAGGTGACTATACTGAATACAATTCGATGCTCTCTCTCAGCCTTTTATAATGATATTCAAATTTTGGTAATTTCTGAAATATTTCAAAATTGAATTTAGCACCCAGAGTTGTGCTATGTGAAATGGGTATCCATATAAATTTGATCAATCAATAAATATGTTGCGGTTGTAGGGATTGAGACTGTAGCCCAATATAGCCACAGTGCTAACCTGGAAGATCTCAGCCCCAGAGCTCACTGCAACAGCATTGTCAATTTAATTTTGGGAAGCTTCTTCTCTGGTAATATTGAACTACAAACAAGGGCATATAAAATCTTCGTTAGACCAATTCTCGAATGCAGCTCATCTGCCTGGAATCCATAGTGTTTAGCAGACATTAATACAATTAAACAAGTTCAAAGGTATTTTACTAGAAGAGTCCTCTGTTCCTCAGCCCGCAATAGAATACCTTATGCCACCAGACTTAAAATCCTGATCCTAGAAAGCCTGGAGCTACGCCGCCTATGGTCTGACCTAAGCTTAGTACACAGAATCCTCAAACCCCAATATATTTAGACTTAGACTGTCTACAGTGGACCTCACTCCATTTCTAAGAGGTCTGTAAAAGGGGTGTGCATAAGTGCACTAGCATGCCTACTGTCCTTGTCCTACTGTCCCCATTTATTTGTCCTCATTTATATGTTTATAAATGTTTTTATTTTTTACTTTTTGTTATTGTTGTTGTTTTATATGCTTAAATAAATAAAAATAAAAAGGTACATTTCCTCAAATTTAGTGTCGGTCTAGCACAGGCCAGTGGTGAACCAATCATGTCTGAAAGTTGTAAGCAGTATAAAGTAGACCAGACTAAGAAACCAATGCTACATAGGTCAGAAATTTTTATTTTAACAGCTATAATAATAAAATTTTGCAAGTCTGATCATCTCTTCCCCGTCCCTGCCTTTATCTTTGTGTGAATTAGGGAGGGACCCGTCTGAAACTTTTACTCAAATTAGCTTCTTGGAGTAGGCTCAAGACACATCTGTCTGATTGTTGCCTTGTTTTCAAGGCCGTTCCCTATGCCCTTTGCAGAAGCTCACAAGCAGGCATAAAGGAAACTTCTCAGCAATTGAATGTGGAGATTTAGTATAAAATAACTAATAATATGCACTATCATGATCCCACAATGGAGTTATTGATAGAACCTATCAACCCCTTCTAGACAACTTTTCCTGAAACAGCTGAGTGCCAGAACCCAGATAATTCCTAAAGCTGATGCACCTATATATAGTCATCTAAAGTGCAAATTTATGTGAGCTTGGTTTCTTACAATAGCATCCTGCTACTCATATCAGATGACTCCCGAAAATGATGAAATCAGTAATACTGTGCCTCCTGGTGGTCAATGTAATTAATCACTGATAGAGGGGAAAACAGTTTCTAAAACTGTTGGTATCATTTGCTATAGGAATATGGAATTAACTTTCGACAACACTGGAATAAACCAGCCAAACAACTCCTTTTTCTGTTCCTCAGCATGAACAAACCATGAGATTCTGACTCATGCTACTTGTTACAGGTTTTCTTCTCAACAGGTTATTGAAATGAACTGAAAGGAAAGCTAGGAGGTTAGAAGTGCTCCCTCACAGTCATAATGAAAATTAATTCTCCAAAGGATTTTCTTGTAGCTGCTAGAAATTACTCCCCGTACATGAATATCAGTGTAATTAATCTGGCTGGAACCCAAATAAGCTAGAGTCATGGTTTAACCTATATCTTAAGCAGCATTTAGCACATGAGAAAAATAAATATCTTGTTGGTAATGATAAACGAAAGTCAGAATGTTCTCCTGAAGTAACAGCATTCAGTTTTCCACTCAAAGTGATGTTTGCTGATAATAATTCTTTATTACGCCTGATTTGGCCCAGATCACTGATAGCTGACAGCAAATGATCTATTTGAGTAGGATTTAGAAACCACAGAATGTGAAAAATTACAGCAAATAACAGCCAACTGGATTTGTAACACATAATTAGCTCTAATTCTAAATCAGACCTGCACAACTAGATAAGGAAGGGGCCATACTGGTAGATTAAAAATAATCACAAGCTACAAGTAACAGGTGGCATACTATTTATTGGCTAACTATGTGACTACAGCAGTTGGAGCTAACAGTGTCCGTGTGTCCAGAGGTGTTGGGAGGATGCTTGGCAGCATGCGTTTTGAGACAGAAGTGGTTCTATAACCTTGGTGCCACATTCATCTTGACAACAGAGACATTTAGTCACAATGGATTATATTTCAAAAAAGGTGGCACACTGCATAAGTCTGCTTGGTGGTTGTATGTGTATCCCTATTCTAAACAGTCAAAATTAGGATTCTTAAAAGCAGTGAGCAAGGATGTTGGGATCAGGATCCAGTATAATCTAAGATATTGTTTTTAGAATGGTAAAAGTAAAGGTTTCTCCAGTCCAGTCATGTCTGATTCTCGAGAGTGGTGCTCATCAGCGTTTCCTAGCCAAGGGCTATCTGAAGAAGCTTCTGGACCCATGTGGCTGATATGACTATATGCTAAGGCACACAGAACACTGTTACCTTCCTACTGAACTGGTACCTATTTATTTACTTGCATTCAGGCTGCTAGTTACCATGTTTCCCCCAAAATAAGACATCCTCCGAAAATAAGACCTACATTTTTGCCTCTCGATGGAATGTAAGGCATCCCCCAAAAATAAGACCTCCCCAAAAATATTATTTTCGGGGGATGCCTTACTTTCCAGGAAACATGGTGGATCGCCCACCCTCACTCCAAGTAACACCCAGCTCCCCCCTCCCTGCTAACTCTGGGCACTCCTTACCTCATGCAGAATAACTTCATACAGGAGAAGCAGTGAGGCACATGTGGCTGGGCTATCTCCAGGGCTCCGAATTCTCCGCGACTACCGGAAGCGCTTTCAAAGCGCTTTACAGCTGACAGAAAGCGCGCGAATTTGGAGTCCTGAAGTTTTTTGACCAGCCAATCTCTCTGCAGCCCTGACTTCTCCATGAGGTAAGGAGTGCCCGGGGATAGCAGGGAGGGGGGAGCCGTGTGTTATTCGGGGTGGGGGTGGCCAATCTACTGTGTTTCCTTGAAAGTAAGGCATCCCCCAAAAATAAGACCTAGCGCTCCTTTGGGAGCAAAAATTAATATAAGATAGTGTCTTATTTTCGGGGAAACACAGTAGTAGGAGCTGAGGCAGGAATGGGAGCTCACCTCATCACACAGTGCTTGGGTCTCAAACTGCCTACCGTCTGGTCAACAAACCCAGCATCTTAAGAGCTTGGCCATTGCGCCTCACTAAGATATTGTTATATTCAGTCAAATGTCATCTACTTCTCTGACTTTCTTTTTCTCTCTTCATAGCTGTCTGGAGGATGTGAACTAACTGTGGTGCTGCAAGACTTTGTTGCCAGTCACAGCAGTGAACTGAGTATTCAGGTGGGACAGACTGTGGAGTTACTTGAAAGGCCAAGTGAACGGCCAGGCTGGTGTCTGGTGCGGACCACAGAAAGGAGTCCACCTCAAGAAGGCCTGGTCCCCAGCAGTGCTCTCTGCATCTCCCATTCCCGGAGCAGTGTAGAAATGGACTGCTTCTTCCCATCAGGAAAAGGTAAGCGTCAAATGAGTTAAATTTCATCAATCAAGTCAAATGTTTTGATAATCATTGTTCTCTACATTTGGAAGCATCTGTTCATCTTTTCACCATTGTCTGCCTAAGAAAAGAAGATAATCTGTGTGTGTTTTGTTTGTTTGTGCTGAGGAAACTGATTTCATTGCATCAATCAGCCAACCCTAATATCAATTATAATTTCATCTTCCCTCTTTATGGATAGAACTGATTGGCTTGTCCTTGCAACATTCAGAAAAGGAAAATCTTAGTAATAGTAATGATCATCAACATATTTTTTTAAATGGATAACAATATTTGGAATTTTGAATTAGCTATTTCAAAAGCAAGCAAACTGGAAGCAGATTAGGGAAGTGAAGAGGAGGAAAAGCAGCTTTAGACTTGAAAAGGAAGCTAACAGAGAAATAAAAGCTGTGAAAAGCAATAAAAAGCTAAATTAACTCCTCTTGATACATACCAACCTGCAAATAAGAGTATCCTTATGGATAGTTATATCCATCTATCCTTCCATGCATCGGCACAGGAAAAATTATATCATTTAAGGCAAAAATAGAGTTGAAAGGGACCATGGAGGTCTTCTCACCCAACCTAATTAAAGCAGGAAACCCTATACCATTTCAGATGAATAGTCCAATCTCTTCTTAAAACCTCCGGTGTTGAAGTACCCATAACTTCTGAAGGCAAGCCATTCCACTGATCTATTGTTCTCTCAGAAAATTTATCCTCGTCTAGGTTGGTTCTCTTCTTAATTAATTTCCATTTGTTGGTTCTTCTCTAACCTTCAGATGCTTTGGATAATTGGTTGACCTTGGCAAACCTTCAAATATTGAACTACTGCTATCATGTCACTCCTAGTCCTTCACGAGACTAGACAGCCTGCACATTCCTGCAACCATTCACATCTTTTAGCCTACAATTCCCTAATCATCTTTGTTGCTCTTCTCTGCAATCTTTCTAGAGTCTCAAACCCTTTTTTGTATCATAGAAACGAAACCTGGATGCAATACTGTGGTCTTATCAAAGCTTTATAAAATGGTACTAATGCTTCATGTGATTTTGATTCTATCCCTCTGTAAATGTAGCCTAAGACTGCTGGGTTTTTTGGTGGCTACAGCACACTGTTGGCTCACATTTAAGTGATTGTTCATTAGGACTCCAAGATCCTTTCTCACCTTTACTACTACTAAGTGCCACCTATTCTAAATCTTCACATTTGGATTTTCTTGCCTAAGTGTAAAACCTTACTTTTCTCATCTCTGAATGTCATTTTGTATAGAACCCAGTGTTCAAGTCTGTCGAGATCCTTTTGTATTTTGGACCTATTTTCTGGGGTATTGGCTATCCCCCCCAGCTTGATGTCATCTGCAAATTTCCCTTTTATCTCTTTGTCTAAATCATTGATGAAGATATTGAAGAGTACTGGGTCTAAGGCAGAACCCTGTGGTACCTTACTGCATACTTTCCTCCATGTAGATGCAGTTCCATTAAGGACTACACATTGAGTGCTGTTGGTCAGCCAGTTACTAATCCATCTGGTGGTGATGGATTAGTCTGTCTAACCCATATTTTTCTATCTTATCAAGCAGTAGGTTGTGGTCTACTTTATCAAATGCCTTACTGAAGTTCAAGTAAATTATATTCACAGCATTTTGTTGCTCCACTAATTTTGTCATTTTGTCAAAGAGTATAGTTTCAGTAGGTATCTGACCCACTGACCCCAACCATTATCACTTTCTCCTTGAGAAAAGAAATTTTCCACATGTTATCTCTGAAGCCATGGAAACCATACTCATGTGGAGGATTTGTAGTGCAAGATAAGCAATGGAATAATTGTGACTTCGACAGACATGCCCATTAGTTCTTCAGCTATAAAACATATTCTCTTATTTCACTATAAAGATATGAAAGGAGCATGAATTGAAGCCTCTCTCTTACTAAAAAATATTACAAGAAAAAAGAAGTAAGTTCCACCATTTATTTCTAACAAGGTTCTATAATTATAAGCCATTGCCAGTCTCGCAGTGAAACAAGGAGAACAGACACTATGTGCTATAAGCTAAATTGTGTCCTCTTACATCATAATCATTTTTAATTATTTTAAATCCTTTTTTCTGAATGAAATTTGCATTTTATGTTTTGAGATTTTAGTGAATAGCTAAGAGTATTGAAATACAGGCCAATTTGATTGCATATATTGCATGTATTTTACTAATGGTCTTGTTCACTGTAATTAAACACTGTTTTGAATGATAGCTTGATTAGGAAAAGGACTAAAGATATGTTCTAGCATTTTGAGTCTTCTCTGTGAAATGGTAAATGCTTGTGATTAATGCATTTATCTCATGTTTATTTCCAATACATGTGCAGAACTTTTTATCTCAAATAACTGTTTTGCAATCACATGAACATAAAATATACTCATTCTCTCTCACACATAAACACAAACACACAAAATGTGCCTGTACTTTTAGACAAAGCCCGTCTTGAACTATTTTCAACTCGCATGACTGCCAGCCAGTCCATACCATTTTGTGAGATTAATGTGCTATTCTTCATTCTACACACAAGAGGGCAGCCTTGATTCACACTGCTAGGAAATTATCGGTAATGATTATTCAATGACATAATGAATAAACATTTTTTTAAAAGGGAAATACTTGGTAGCATAGAATTTAGAACTGAGCAAAAATTTGAAAAAGTATTTCTCAACCTGTTGCAAGGCTCATGCTCAAAATGCAGCAGTCTTAACGAACTGAAGAGAAGTGTTTCATTGTATTCTCACTCTTTGTGAAGCATCTCTTTCAAATGCTGCCAACAACAATCATAATAAGAACAGAAGCCATTGACTTCAATAACTCTTCAGTTATATTGTCAAACTCTCTGTAGATTCTCCCACTTTTAACCCCCATCTGACTGGATGCTTCATCATACAAAACAAATATCTTTGCATATTATAAAACAAGAACAAACCCAGTATGTCAGGAAGAATTCTAGCAGAACTATCTTTTACTCCCTCAGCATAATTTGAAAAAAGAACACACACTAATGCTTCTGTCTTCTTTAACTCAAAATTTCGAGGTCAGACTGGAATATTTTATTGTACTGGAGACAAAAGGAGACTGCAACCTCTCCTCTCCTGTCTTTTAGATATGAGCAGTGACCACTCTTTCTTTTTACCTAATCCCATCAGACTTAAATTGACCCTCCTTGTCTGCCCCAGGCAAAGCCCATTCAATTTCTTAAAGCCAAAGGATAGAGGCCTTCTCACCAGTTCACAGCAGAGCCCAAGGGCAGCCTTTACAATTAAATTGCAACTTAGAGAAACCCCAACCTTCTATCCTACATCAGCTGATGACCTCAGCATTCCATCTTCTTCACAACTAACTTCTTCAGTTCTGCTGCCCTCCTGAAATTTTGCCTCACAATAGTACAGTACTAACCCAAGGCACACTGACAAAAGACCTGCTTAATATTCCCAAACTGGCCAGCAAATGGGTTTTCCTAGAATGTCCCACCTTGTAGCCCCTAACCTCTATAATAATCTTCATTGTTCAAGGTTCTTCTTTCTTCTAAAGCAGGCGTCCAATCTATTTTGCAGTAAACATAGTTCTTCTCGATGTTGTGCTCATATGGGACACATAAGTTGTTTAGCCAAAACCAAATATAACCATGTTATGATTTAGATGCTGGGTGAAGAAAGTCACTTAGTTATTTTTATTTCTTGTGTTACTCTTTAGACTATTACCCCTTTCTTCTAAGAACTCACGGCAGTATATATAGCTTCCCTTCTGTTTTTTGTCTAGAATAATGGTCCATAACAAAGGTTGGGCTGAGAGAGTAACTTGATCAGTCATCTAATGAACTTCCAGAGCTGAGGTTGGATAGGTTTTCCTAATTGTAGTTCAGTATCTTAGCCATGACACATGAAAGAAGAAGCCTGGAAAAAAAGAGAGAAAGCATCACCTTTTTTTGAACCTCATATGCTTGATTGGGTTAACAAGCCTAAGAAAACTATAAGGACTTCATGTCTATTTTGAATTCAAACCACTGTGAACTAGTTGGCTATGTAGCTAACCATATCAGAAAACCATACATATGGCTTTCGCCAACATTGCTAAACCATAAAATTAAAAGTTTTTCAGTGCTGATGTAGTAAATCTCACTTAAATAAGAATTCTCTTTAGTAAATTAAGAAGCCACAAAAGACTTTAAGTAGTCACTAGTTTCCTCCAAAGAAAGATATAAAGAAGTATTCAGGACTTTTAGCCTGGGCTCATGGAAGACATTAAACCCAAACTCATGGTTGCAAACTACAATGGCTAAGTCCAAAATAATAATAAAACAGTACCTGAAGGCAGCAGAATAGAAAGAATGGGAGAAGATCATAAAATACACAGATCCGCAAATAAATGTAGAATTACTGTATCAAAAGAAAATAAGTTATCAAAAGTGATAGGCAACTTGAGGACAATTCCAAAACATATAGAGCACCAGTTGAACACCATTGGCAAAATCATCATCAGTCAATTACAAAAGGCAGCTTTATTTGGAACAGCTTACATCACCTGACACCTTTAACATCATCAGACAACAACATCTTGGATTTGATAGGTAGATAAAATGCCAAATCCAGTCTAAACATATGACTGACTGTGATGAACCATAATAAAAATAAAACAAAGAAACAGTGACCATCTAGTTAGTTGCTACAAGACGATCAATAGATTGACGAGAAACAGTGGCATGACAAAGTAGCAACAACACTGCATTGGAATATCTACAAGAAATACCTTTTGCATGCAAGCAAGACTACAAAATAGACAAAGTAATAGAAAAATGAAAGTGCTTTGGGACTATTAAATTTCAAACAGACAAGCATCTGCCATACAACACCCCAGACTTCACCATTGTTGAGAAGAAAGACAAAAAAGTATGGATAGTGGACATTGCAGTACCTGGAGACATCAGAAGAAAGAACTGGAGAAAATTATAAAATATAAAGACCTGTAAAAAGAAAGAAAACAATTATGGCAAAGAAAAGCAAATATAGTAACAATAGTAATAAGCCACTCTGGTGCATCTGGCACTAACAAAAATCACAATTAGTCAATTGCAAAAGGCAGTCTCACATGGAGCAGCTTACATCCCACCATGATACTTTTAACACCATCAAAAAACAATCTCCCTATCCCAGAATCTTGGGAAGGACTCAATAGATGCTTAAAAATGTCAAATCAAAGTCTAAACATTTGGCTGACTGTGCAAGCAATCATAATCAATCTAAGTGTGTTGTGTGAACTAGGCCATCACTTCAAGCTATAATGTAGTTTTGTTTGTTTTCATTGTCAGCCATTCAAGTTAAGTTTGGTGGATAGAATGGTACTTTGCAGGAATACAACTATTGAAAGTTTGTTGTGAGGATGTTTTGTTCTTTTTAAGCGGAGTTTATAGAGTATGAAATTTAAAGTGTGGTGTTGGATGATGGGACCTGTCATTGCTAAATAGGAGAGAAAGGGGGAAAGGCAGGCAAATGAGCAACTGCTGACTTTTCCTTTTAAACAGATGCCTTGCTTTCTATGTCTGCTTTGACTAAGTGAAAGACATTGGCATTTTCACCCTTACAGAAGCAACTTTCCTCCTATCAGGCTCATTATTTTCAAATACCCACTGATTTCCTCTTAAAACATGTATCATCATGCAAATTCAGTACTACAGCAGTATGTTGTTGCAAAATTAAACACCTGGTTTGGTTAGATTGCTCTGCCGATAACTAGTATATATTCCAGGAAATGTTGGACTGAAGTTTAATATATAGTACTGTAGTATGAGTTTGCTTGCTTAGGTTGGTTTTTTTTTTGCTTCTCCCTCCATAATTTACTGAGGAAACTGGTTATTTGGAATATTCCCACTGGCCCCAAAGTGACCATCTATCTTTACTGAAAGTGGTGTTTACAGTCCGGGAAACCCACTGGCCTCCTTGTATGTTTTCAGCATATTTCTTTCCACCATTACACTTCCTCAAAATTCAATAATGACCCATTATGCTTCCCTTTCTTGTGCAAGACAGGGTACATGGAAGCTGGCAATTTGCATTCAGTTATTGGAAAAAGCAATTTGTTTGAGGCAGGTGTCCTATTAAAACTTTTTTTTCATGTTTTCATAGTGTTATTTTAATGAAGTAGTGACACAGTGTTTATGTTTTTATGATCTGGTTTGTTCAAATGAAGGTAATTCTTAACTGTGTTCAACATATTGAAATAAAAGACAATTAGCTATTTGGTCATTAAAGGGTGAGGAATGCACCCCTTAATGTACAGCCCATTTGTTAGCTGTAAGCTGATGGGTTTGGTATTGGGGTGGGGGCAGGTGAATCCGTTCAGATGAAAAGATTGTGTTGTTCTACCTGATATAGAATCATAATAAATATGTCACTGGCAAGAATCAGAAAATTGAACGTTGTCATTTGATAAGTCTCCGTGCACAAAATATTCATCTACTTTTTGCCTCTGACAAAAGACAATACTAGCAAAGTACTTGTACCAAAAAATTAAGGGTGATACATTTGAGCAATAGGGCTAGGCTACCAGCTGTGGGCTTCCAAAATCCAGATGACTACTAGATGAGAGCAAGATTCAAGACTGTATTGTTCATAGAACATATTAATCCTTTCTTGAGACTTATAGGCTATAAGCTATCATCATTACCAACAATAGCATGCAAATGAATGTTAATCTCTCCTAATTCTATCAACAAACTAACAACCCAGCCAAAACCACCAGAATAAAATAAGATGCCTTGCCGAATTTTTTTTTTAAAAAACATGTTAATGTTTCATATTTGATCAAAAGTGTATTTGTCAGTTTGTGAACTGAGTACCAACCAACCACTTGCTGGGTTCAGATATCCCATTAAATTAAAATTGCATGGTAAATTGGCTTGGCATGCTGTGAAAACCTAGCCATTATAGGTTTGTAGCTCATGGATTATGATTTAGCACAATCAGCTAATTATGATTGGGCAAACAAACCATGACTTAACTTGATGTTCTTTCCCTTAGATAGGTTAATTCCCTAGTATGCACGATTAAAAACAGTTGAAGGTTTTCTCCCTTTTTTATGCCAAAACAGACCTTCACCAAATTTCTGTGAGTTGTTAGAAATGCAGTGCTGAGTCAGTTAAAGCGATGACCAATCCTAATATAATGCTGCCATTTATTAAGAACATTCCAAAGGAATTTATGGTCCAGAACATCATACCATAACAAACCAAGAAAAGCAAACAGCTCCTTGTGGTGTTCTTCAAATAGATAAAATAGCTACCTCTGTGTATAAATAAGAAAGGGAGTGGCAAAGAATCACAGCAAAGGTCGACCGTTTTCCTTCTAAAATGTGAGGCACAGACATTACTAAGAAATGTCTGTCACACCCTTGACTGTAGTTCATAGATTCTTTGAAGGTAATGGATAGTGAGGGAACTACAAGCAGTCCTCCACTTAGGACCATAATTGCAATCAAAATTTCCATTGCTAAGCAAGACTGTTGTCAAATGAGTCATGCCTCATTTGTCAATTGTTTTCGCCATGGTTTTAAAGTGAGTCATCGAAGTTATTGAGTGAATCATGCAGTCGGTAAGCAAATCTTGACAGCCGGCTTAGACAACACTTCAATCAGAATAGAGCTGGAGGAGACCTTGGAGGTGTTCTAGTCCAACAAGCAGGAGATCCTATATAATTTGAGACAAGTGGCTGTCCAGTCTTTTCTTAAAGACCTCCTGGTGGAGCACCCACAACATCTGAAGGCAAGACCATTCCACCAGTGAATTGTCCTCCCTGTTGGGAAGTTTCTCCTTAATTCTGGGTTGCTTCTCTCCTTGATGAGTTCCCACCCATCGTTTCTTGTCTCGCCTTCAGGTGCTTTGGAGAATAGGTTGACCTCCGCCCCGCCCCCCTTTCCCTTTTCTTTGTGGCAGCTCCTCAAATACTGGGTTCACCCCACAACTTGTGTCAGCCCAGAGGCACATGATTACCATTTGTGAACTTCCTGCCCATCTATTCCCAAGAAATGCTTTCTAACCTCACCCATGGTTTTAAATGCCCTCTATAACATACATATGGAAATAGCGTGTGGGAAAGGCGGATCCTTTAGGAAGGGGCTTGGATGGGATTTATTGCTAGCTACTCTCCCTCGGCTAAGAAACGGAGAGGAGGAGCGCCCTCTAGAGTCGGACACGGACGAAACCTTTACCTTTACTCGCGATTGGGTTTCCTCTCTCTCTCTCTCGCGGGCCCCCCCCCCGTCCTTGCGTTTCTAACAGTTGCATATCAGGTGAAACTTCTCCGTGGCATCTGAATGTTGGGGAAATTTCTCGTGTGGCATTTTTGTTTTTCTGTACTGCTGGCGCAGAACCTGCCCTCATAATATTCCCTTCGAAAGGATTCTGAATTGCAACTCTTAGCGCCATGTGCACTTAAAATGAGGTTCCTTGACCATGATCTTTCCACAAAAAGTACGGGATGATGGCGGTGGATTTCTTTTAAACCCCCCCCCTCCCATAAATCGCTTCCAAAAGTTCCTCCGTGGGGGATTTATCGCAAGGTCTTGTAAAAGCAGCTTCGGTGGATCCATTCCGAAGGAGAACGCTGCCTATTTCATTAATTGCAACGTGTCTGGGGGCAGTAGATGGTCCTTCTTCTAAAACCACAGAATAATTCCTTGCAGTGTTTGGACTTTTTTAAAAGGGGGGGGGGAGCTTCTCGATTGGCAATAGGCGTGTCTTTCTCCCCGTCGCGGGTATTGCCCAATGTTGCTCAGCGCGCACGTTGTTGCACGCCCAGGCAGATAACTACCAGCTGGGGTTGTGGCCGTGAGCCCCGCCCCTCTTGTCCCGAAGGCTCCTCCCTCTCGCGGGGTAGGGTGGTAGTGTGTTTTTTTTTCCCCTTCTCCCTCACTCTCCGGGCGATATTGCGGGATTAGTCGCGCGGATGACCCGGGGGCGCTCCGTGGCTACTTGCTTGCTTTGACATGAGTGTCTCCCAGGCGGAATGAAGGAGGGGAAACAGGCCGCCTACGCCAGCGCGTCTTGCCGGGGCTGGTTTCTTGCAAAGTGTTGCTGCTGTTTCCCAAGGTGCAAAGGTTAGTAGTTCCTAAAACTGCGAGCACGTACTTTTAAACCAAGGGGTGGATTTGAAGAGAGGTTACTGATTTCCAGTAAGCAAGCATGTTGCTGCGCTCCATAAGTTTTTTTTGCCCAGGGCTTGTTTGTTTTTGAGTTCCCCACGGAGATTAGGGAGAAGAGATGCTGAGTGAATGTTGTGTTTGTGAGTTTTGACTGCTTCTGAACTAAGGTTGTCTCTGTTAAGCTCTTCTCAGCGGATCCCCTCAAATGGGTTTTGTCTGAAGAGAGGCAGCTTATACGTAGACCTTTTACAGCAGCTTATTGAGGCAGGATATGTTTGACAAGGTTCATGATTATTAAGCCATCTATATATATAAAAAATTAGGCAAGTTTGTGTCTGGTAAGTGATCCCGGAAAGTACTGAACCGATTGGGTTCAGA
>JANHFO010001236.1:166645-178983 GCA_032468095.1 Pareas carinatus | reverse complement strand
GTCCTGGCGTTCTACCTATGATTCATGAGATTGAGTTGAAGGATGGGGAAAAAAGGAGACACTTGCCTCCTCCCATAAAAGGGGCCGTACTAGGGGTTGTAACATGATTTAAATGTGTGTGTGTGTGTTATATTTTTTTGTGCTGGCACATAAATAAATTCAGGGAAGACCAGGGAAGATATCATAGATTTTCACGGGTACAGGTATGTAGGTCTAGGTGTGTTTGGAGTTTTCTCTTGTGTAAGATTGAGAATATCTTGGGTTAACATTCAGAATGGAAGGGAAAACCCAGGCAATATAAGAAATGAACAAATCAATTACTCAGATTACAGGTGTTTAATTTGAAGGCAGGCCCAGTATAAGGGTTTTGGTTTCAAATCTGTCAGGAATGCTCAAAGGTTTCTTATGATATGTATGTGTAGATGTAATGAACATAACTAGGGTTATTTTAGGTATAGGATATCATTACGTTTTGAGATTATTTTAAGTCTGTGTAGTTATTGTAGCTCCTCCAATTACCCTGTAACCTTGTTCCTTAAAACGTACAATGTGATAAGTGGTGCTATGCTATGACAGACTGAGTGCTTCCCATTCTCTGGAAGGTCACTTTCAAGGAATTTAAATCAAGCCAGAGAAAATATGAAAGAAGACTTCTTAAAAAGAAATATGATGGAAGTTTAGCTTGCTTATACTCTGTAGATTGCTGATAATAATTGCTTTATTTTTTTTCTAAAACAAAGTTCCAAAATGAGAAATGGTTATTTAATATTAAAAAATTCAAATGTTGGCAGGAAATCTACAGATCAGTCTGTGTTCAATCTGACGTGGTATCTTGGCATATTGCTTTTCTATACGCACAGACACACATTTTTCATATGGAACACTATTTGTATGCCATCTGCTACTGCTCTTGCTCTAAATTAAACCTAAGAATCCTTTTTACTCCTCCATTTATTCCTACGTAAGACTGAAAATGCAGGTATATGATCAGGTTATGGATCTTGCAACCTCTTGTGGCTACTTGTAGATGGACGTGCTTTTAATCCTATCCCTCTATGGACATTATGGAGCAATTCTGTTTTTTAATCCATCAGAAAAAAGGATGGAAACTTCACAAATAGAAGACAGTAACATCTGGATCCCCCATAAAATACCATGAAAGAAGCAGAATGATAGCGTGCTTTAACTGTTTGAAAATATTTTTTCCCTTCACAGGCTGTTGAGAAATGCTCTTGAATTGGTAAACCCAGCATTTCTGGGAACAGCAACAGGAGAGCTTAATACTTTGTTCAATACACAATGTCTCCAGCCTATAGCGGCAAGTGTTAAAATTATTAGCTCAGTTAGTATTAAATGAAATGTATGACCAGGTGCATTTTCGACTGGGCTTTCTTCTAGTAGCTATGATTAGGTCTACAAACTTAACTTAGTTTCAAAGGACAAAATATAAATTGGAGGTGTGGTCTCTGTTGGATACATCTTAAAAGGAGTTGCATTTTATCTTGTTTCACAAGGCTGCATTCACACTAATGTGCAATCCAGAGAAAGGATTATTTAGTTTAAATGTTCCCAATAAGTGCTAGGCATGTATCAATGCACCCTCCAAACCACATTTTTCACTTAAAATTTTGATTGCTACATTGCCATACTACATGTGGAACTTGGAAGAGGCTGTGCTGATGACAAAAAAAGTATAGAGGTACGCAAAACATTTTGACCTTGAAGTTCTTGGATATCATAATTTTATCCTCTAGTGGATTTTCCTACAAGTGCAGGATCATCATTACTGTTTCAAAATGTTCTGGTCATTCAACAGGTGTCATTTGGATTTTTTGCTTCTAGATCTGAACAAAACATGTCATTCTGCCCTGAACACAAAACAAATTTTTGCTGTTTCAGAGTATTACTCTGAATGTTTTGATCATTCCTGATAACTGAAGTGTTGTGTGACCTGTGATTGATTTGGGGTTTTTTCCCCAATCTGGTTAATACAGCATCAAGGACTTGTCATATTGTACTGCTACTGGTTTAGATAGAATTGGGAAAATTTGAGCTTGTGTCACTGGCTGGATGGGTTATACGTATATTGTGTTGCGCTTTATTTTGTAGATAGTGCAAAGGTTTGTGTGCATGTATGCTCAATTGTGCTTCACATATAGAACATTGTTAATGCTGTGGAAGCTGTGCGCTATGTTAACTTGGTTAATTTGCTAAGCTTTGCTATACATGTACATATTCATGTCCTGTTGATTCATGTATTTAAAGATATACATTTAAGATTTGATATATGAACTGTTATGTCTCTTCATAATGTGAATTATATTCATGCAATAAACATGGGAAGACTTTTTTGGCAGACTGTAGCCATCTCATACAGTCAGGTAAAAATATCAACAAAGAACATCACATTTGCTTGTACCAGGCAGGTTGTAAAAAAGGTCTACTAAATCCAGAACTGAAAAGGTGGCCAAACAAATTATTGATACAAGCAAACAAAAACCAATCAGAATGGTGTGTTTAAAAACTTGTAAAGGAATGCTAAACTAACAGAACATACATGCACAGTGTTTGTGCTTTCAAGTCAATGCTAATTCCTGATGACTGCCTGGACAGGTCCCTTCAGTATTCTTGGCAAGATTTCAGAAATGGTTGTCATTGCCTCCTTCCTTGGGCTAAGAGAGTGTGACTGGCCCAAGGTCACCCAGCTGGCTTCATGCCTAAGGCAAGACTAGAACTCACCGTCTCCCACAGTTTCTAGCCTGGAGCCCCAACCAGTACATTTAACTGGCTCTCCATACAGGGACAAGTGATTGAATTATTTTTCCAGTTAAGAAATATCAAGAAAACCTAATAATAACAATTTTGTCTTGCACAGTTACTACGAGGACAATTCAGAAAAAAACCTCCGTTTGGTTATCAATGACAGACACAGATACAAAACCTTTATTATACACATTAGAAAACTGCAACATATCACTTTTTGACATAATTGCCCATCAAATTGAGGCATGTCATAACGTCTTGCAAGATTTGATATTCCTCCTGGAAGCCAGAAGAGGCGGTAGTCGCTCGGCACCAAATCTGGGCTATAAGGGAGATGATCAAAAACATCCCAATGGAACTGCTCCAAAAGTTATTGGGTGCTTCTAGCAGGGTGCGGGCGAGCATTATCTTGAACCAACACCACAACAGAAGTCGGCATGCCGCGGCGCTTGCATCACACTGCTTCAATGATGACAATGACAACACTACATGACGCTGTTACAGGGTGGCTTCATTTCCAGGAGGAAGATTTCTTTGCAGAAGGAAATTCAAACCTTGTTAGACGTTATAACAAGTGCCTCAATTTGAATGGTGATTTTTGTCGAAAAGTAATCTAGTTTTCTAATGTGTATAATAAAAGTTCCAGATCTGCAAGTGTCTGTCATTAATAATCAAACAGAGATTTTTTCCGAGTTTCCCTCTCCATTTAGCAGCCATAATTGTTTCAAAAACATAAAAGTGTTTTACAAATATTAAATCTAGTGGAAAGAATCACACTAATGCCATATTTCCAAAAGGAAGTTAGACTTGGATTTGTTAGCTAGGAGGCAATGTTTTATCTATGAAATTGATCTCTCCAAATAGCTAGAACTTTTGATAAGAGCTCAGCTTATTTTTTAATCCCATCATTATTTTTATAAATAACTCAAAGCAGCAGATATACCCTTCTGGTTGTGTTTCTTGATGCATCTTTATTTCTAATTCAATCAATTAAAATAAAGGTGAGGACTTTGCATGCTTGAAAAGTCCTCTGGACACTGAATGGGCCTGGGCCAAAGTTGAAAGTGAAGGATCGGGAAGAAGTAAGAGCAAGCACAAAAATGGGTTGGATCAAGCATGAAACTGTAAAGAAAAACATTGCAGGGGTGGGGAATCCTTGATATATTCCTATGAGAGAGGTAGTCGGGCAGTGATTCAGATTTTTAGCAACTGCTCTTAAGAGCCCTTCTTTTGCTCACCTGGCCACATGACCCAGAACCGAACACAAACAGCTTGCCCAACTGCACACAGACATGAGAGGAGAGGCGGAACATGCACACATAGAGGTACAATATACTACTTCCTTGCACAGAAGATAATTCATGTGCTTCTTAGGGCTACTGTTGGTACAGGAGTTAGAAATAATTTCAGAAGCTATGCCCTATATAGCTTCCCTTCCTTGTTCTTCTGTTAAATGAGTAATAACATTATGAAGGGGAAAGTTAACTATTCTGTGATAACGCACAGAATATGTTCTCAGAGTTCCCGGTGTAATCTCTGAATCCCAAAAGAGGATTGCTAACTTATTCTACACGTAGTGTTTTCCTGATGGCAGATGCAGTGACTCAGCGGCTAAGACGCTGAGCTTGTCGATCAGAAGTTCGAATCCCTAGCACCGAAAACGGAGTGAGCTGAGGTTACTCACCCCAGTTTCTGCCAACCTAGCAGTACAAAAGCGTGTAAAAATGCAAGTAGAAAAATAGGGACCACTTCAGTGGGAAGGTAACAGCGCTCCATGCGCCTTAAGCATTCAATCACATGACCACGGGGACGTCTTCAGACACCGCTGGCTCTTCAACTTAGAAACAGAGATGAGCACAAACCCCAGAGCCGGACATGACTAGCACGCATGTGCAGGGGGAGCCTTGACCTATCCTACATACATAGTTACTTTAACATTTTCTTAAATAGGAGCAGTTTATGCACACATAATAAGAAACCGATTGGAAATCTGCACTGAAAACCTGATGTTTGTGGTAATTGGCATATAACTATTACTACAAAACCTGCATTGTTAATGTTCAGGATCAATGGTGTGAAATAGATGACTTAAGTTGTTATTAAGGTAAATCATGTATCTGTTTATAACACACACATATATATAATTGTTTCATTGAAGAAAAAACTTCTTTTATTCTAAAAATTGTTCAGAGTTGAACAGACATTGTATTTACCCTAAAGGAAGACTCTAAATTTAAGACTAAAAAGAGTAGGAAAAAATCCTGTACACACATATGCAAAATCTTGTTCGCTGTTCAGCTTTTCTAATTTGTCACGCAAGGTGACCCTCTTCTGCTAAACCCAGTGCTTGAAATTTCCCCCTCAATATGAAAATATAAGACACTAGCAAATTATTATTTTTTCTTTTCTGTAAAATGAGGCAGTGGAGTATAGGGCAGTGCTTACTTGAGGTTTTTTTTCCTTGTTCCCTGCATTTCAGGGTAAAGTCTGCCTTGAGTCGAGCTGATGCCTACCTGAACATATCCATGCTGTTTTCTTACCAACAAAATCAAAGTGGTTTACCATTACCTTCTCCTGGAAGTGCTTCATTGTCTAGTCTCCGTTTCAAGGATTTCCTGGTGATCTGCCCAAGTACAAATCAGTTCTGACCTTATTGAGGTTGTCTAGGTGTCACCACCTACTATGACAGAATATATCTACTGAATGTTACAATGATGAAAACATGGGAAGTGTTATTAAAAAGCTCTCTTTGTGAGCAGGAGGAGAGCTTCTGTCTGCATTATTGTGGTAGTTGAAAGCCAATTTCTCAGGACAGAGATATCAATTATGTCAATAGTCAGCAGTTGCCCATCTTCAAAACTGAAGTCCTCAATACACAGCGCGTTTTCTGGAGAGCCCATTTTCAATTATTGGACATAAATTGTACCTTTTCTTGGCCCATCATCCACAGTTAATGGAGAATCTTGAGAAGATAAACATCACCATAGAACACTCACTGATGCTGTATTCATTGTTAGCAAGATGGTTGACCAGACATTTCACCCTGAGTGGAGTTTGCGTGTAATAGCTTAGTCCATCTAGTTGTCATTCTCTGAGGCCACACCAAGTCTTGTAGGCCTTGCCTGCTCTAGAAGTTTCCCAGTTCTACCAGGAAATGTAGTCAACATCTCATTAAGGAACTGCTAGACCACATCAAGGGCTCCTACAACTACTCTGCTGATTGTCGTCAACAGGAACATCTTCTGTCATTGTTGGAAGGTTAGATCTGGTTTTTTACAGATTTCTTCCCTCTTCGTGAACGTTTGAGATGCTGGATGCCAAGTTTATTGGACTATCTCCTGTGACAACGCATATCAATCCTCTGGCTTTTCAACTTGCAGCTTCTGACTACATTAATGATGCCCAAAGGATAGTGGTGAATTTGAACTTTACAGCTTAGTCGAGTTGAGTGTTTGTGAACTATTGCCATTGTCTTTGTTAGCCTAATTATTGAGGTGAGAACTGAAATATTGGGGGGGAGGGGAAATACATGGCACTAGGTACCATCTTGTGTTACTTCAGCAGTCTGCATAGGTCACAAATGGATACTACAAGGAAACTACCTGCGGACAATACAAAGACAATACATTGTCAGAGTAAATCTAATGATGAGTTAAAAACTTGCAAAAATTTGTTTGCTAACTGTTCTGAACTGTACTGGGGGAAAATAAATTCAAAGGGCAATTGGACCATTGTTTCAATTTAACAATTTTGAAACTAATTCCAGATTCTAATATAAAATCAAGCGCATTCCCAATAAAGCTAAGGATTCTTCAAATCCCAAGATGCTGTAGCAGAACACTGTGTGTTCAATAAAGATCTGCTTACTATTTTGAGGCCTCATTGAACTGATTGTTTTGTTTAAGTCATTGTACCACTTCAGATTATTATGATGGAGCTATAAAATCTTTTTCACTTTGAGAGTATAGAGGCCACATGCCCCAAAAAAGATCGTTTGATTTTTCCCCTGAAGACCAAAATTGATTCAAATTTAATTAAAGCTTTTAATTAAATATAGTTAAAATGTTTACTGTCCTACAAGCTTAATACTGTCCTACAAGCTTTTTGTCTTGCCTCTGACTTTTATTTTTAACAATTTCTGGAGGAATATCAGCGGCATTTTAAGCTTTGATAGATCACAGGCAATGTATGCATGGGATATGAAATGATTATAGGTTATAGAGGTTTTCCAAACTGAAAAAATTATTTATGGATAGTCAAAGAATAGTCAAAGAAATGGTAGACTAAACAGACTGATTTTCCTTATTGTTTTGTTTTACTATTAAAAAAAGAAAAGCATGAGTAAATCAGTATTAATAGTATACTTCAGCAGCTTGGTTGAGAATTAGACCTTAGTAATCTTGTATCCTTAAGTTTTCCAGTGGAATATCGAATGGTCTCTGAGCACAAGAAGAATTAAATTTTAATCTATCACTGAAAAATCCCTTTAGTAAAGATAGGTGAAACAGGTACAGGTGACTTACAACAGTTAATTTAGTGACTGTTCAAAGTTACAATGGCATTGAAAAAAGTGAATTATGACTATTATTCACATGACCATTGTAGCATCCCCATGGTCACATGATCAAAATTTAGACGCTTGGAAACTGGTTGATATTTATGATGATTCAAGTGTCCTGGGGTCATGTGATCAGCTTTTGTGATCTTTTGAGAAGCAAAGTCAATGAGGAAGCCAGATTCACTTAACGACCCTGTTACTAACTTAACAACTGTAGTGGTTCACTTCACAACTGTGGCAAGAAAGGACATAAACATCACTTAAATATTTCACTTAGCTGCATAAATTTGAGACTCATTGTGGTCGTAACTCAAGGACTATCTATAATTCTCTCTTTCCCAAATAATGTATTAATTAGGTATTCACCCTAATTATGTTATCCAAAATGAAGATACTTATTATATAAGACAACGGCTCCCAACCTTTTTGGTAACCAGGGACCAGTTCCATGGAAAGAGGTTTTTCAGTGGACTGGTTAGGGGTTATGGTTTCGCTTGCTGCCTGCATCCCATGAATGGGGCTTCATTTGTTTGCACAGCCTGGTTTCTGGCATGCCACGGACCAGTGCTACCCCCTGATATAAGATATGCCCAGTTGGGCATATCTTATATACAGTACTTCCCTACTGTAACCTCATTTTCCATCTGAATTCTAATACGGAGCTGTAAATACATATTCAAATGGACTGCTCTTAAACTTTGAATGACAGGGAAATAGTGCTAAAGATTAAAAGCTTTGAACAAGTTTGTCTTGTTTCCATATGTTTCCTGAATGATAACTATGAGGAAACAACTGAAAATATTAAGATGTACTGTCTGATGAAATCCTTTCTTAGCAACCAATATTGTAGTATTTACTGCTCAAACTACAGAACTTATATGTGTTTCTGTGTAGGGTACAATGTAATTTCTTTTTTAATGGAGAAGAATTGTCAAGCCCACTAGTGAAAAGTATGATGGAGGATTCTCAGAGACTTTAATCTATTTTATGCTAAAAGTTAACTATGAAAAAATAGACTTGTTTTGCCAAATAAATTTGGATATATCTTTCTGCCCCTGTTTGATCAATATCAATATAATCTGAAAAAGAATTTAGGTTGTACATTCATCTTAATGACTTAAATTCTTCCCATTAGTCACCACTCTTAATTTTTCCCATCTATGTAAGTCCAACATTATCTAATTCCATGTTATAATTATTCTTATATAACTTAGAATTTTTATTAGTAACAGTAAACATTGTGGTTGGTATGTGAACTAGCTCTACAGCATATAGCATTTTCTTTAAAAAATCATTCCCAAATTAACGGTTTGACAGCATTCTGGGGTCAAGAAAATAATTCCCTCGTACGTTTTCCATAACTATAACCATTTTTGTGGACTCCCAGCTCCATAGGCATATAGTTTATCTGTAGAGAACATCTGGGAAAAAAACCATTGAAAAAAACCAACTCTCATAATACTTTGAAAGTTGTAATGTTATTTTGGAGTAATTTAAGAAGGAGCTGCATTCTAATCTAGTTTTGCTATTCATTTTAGAAGGGTTTTTGATTCAATAAAATATTATACTTTGACAATGTAGCAATTTATTATTATTTAAATACAGCTTTTGAGATCATTGTTAGTCTTTTTTATGACTGAACTTGACCACATAGCTTCAGATCATATAATGACAAAAAATTGATAAATGCAATTGCAAATATATTGTTCAACTATGTTGCATATTCTTAATATAGGAAGGTGTCAATTTATATGGATAATGAATCCCACAAAATGGTCATGTATTTGAATTCACACTATTCAAAGTGATATGATTGTGGAAAATATAGTAATTGGTTTCTGTTCAACAAAAATACACAATGACATTTTTTAAACATAAATGTTATATGTATGTTAATGAAATATTACAGTAAAAGACAAGAATATACTTATAATTTAATTTTATGGTTAACAAAGTCACAGAGTATTTTTGGAAAGCCAAATAAAAACAAAAAAGATTATATTGTAGATTCAGGCATTCCAGCATCTCAGCTTATTTTACTATTGCTACAACCATGTTCATGTTCAATTACATCAATTTTTTGTTTTAATATAATAACAAACTTCTTTTTTAACTTGTTATAGTATTGTTTATTTCTGATGGAATCTTGTTTTTCTCTGTTTTGCACACACAAAGTGTCTAAAACCTCAAATGCACATAAGCTAGCCTCACATTAATGGAATTTTGGGTGGATTAAATGTAACCTGGTATCAATTTACAATTTACATTAAATCAAATATGTTATTTTAACTCACACTAATCATGACCCATCTGTAGTAATTCTTGTGATACTTATATTAGAACAACTCTTCCTAGCAGTACTAGCTATTTAGGGTATTTTTTGTGATTGCTTCATCTAATGCTTGCTCAACAGGTCACAATGAAATTCATTGACATTAATAGACCAAATTTTAAATAAAGAAATAAGTTCATTAAACATCCTGCATCAAATATGCATGATGGTATGGCTGAACTCACACATTGTATTAAACCATATGGTTTATTTGATATAGACTTGAAATGCTGTGTAAATCAAGTTCTTGTGGTTTGTAAAATCAGTATGTGACTTAACATAATATAGGAAGTCAGTCTGTGATTAAAGAGAGATTGGATAATGGTTACAGCATGTGATAAGAGTAGGTAGGTTTTAAAAGGTAAAGTGAGAAAATGTAATTTTTCAGCTATTAACATATTTATAATCATCTATTTTCCTAATTTTCAGTTTATTAGTTTTGGAAAATATAATAGTACAGGGAAAAGGAAAACAAAGAAGAATTGCTTTAACAAAAACAATGCAAGCTGAGACAGTATTAAGATCATTGAATGAATTCAAATAAGACTGGCCAATCGATTTTTCAGAAGTTTGAACCTAAACATTTCCACTATTGCAAACTAAATATTTCCACTGCTGAAATATAAGTGACATCACTTATAAAGATGTAACATACAATTCTGACAACATTCTGAATCAGAGGGTGATTAATGCAATCTGTTTCATACATGTGCTTGTAATCCTTGTCTCCTTCCTGGTGTCTTCTATAAATCATGGAAACATATAAAAGCCAACACTTGCCAAATATACACTAGTGCAAACTATCAATTTTCATTGAATAGTTTCTGTGTGCAGTGGGAAAAATCATAGATTTCCAAGAATGAAAATTAAGGAGTAAAGACATCCCTTCTACTGGTATGTGCAATTTAGTTTGAGAGCTCTTAGAGATTGATTAGACTGTGTGATTTGTGATTAGGTAATCTATCACATGTTAAGAAGAACCAGAGAAATTGGAGGACTTTGTTTCTACCTCAGATTAACTTAATAAATCACAAGTTAATGTAATGCTCTACTTGTTGTGCCTCAAAGGAAAAACTTGTATTGCAAAGTATCTTTTGATTTTGTACAATACACGAAGACTTTGTATGCTCCTCTACTTTGCTTTTTGGCTTAGGAGCCTATACTAAGAACCAGAAGTACAGTAATCCTAAGTATGTATTCAATAGGAATTTTTCACCATCCAAGCAGGATCAGCAATAGCCTTTCAACTACTCAGCCAATGAGTTTAGAACATTGTCTTTTTATTTTATATTTGGACAGTTGCTTTAAGAAATTCAAAATGAGTAATAATGATAAGTGTCCCTAAAATGAATACATTTGTAAAAGCTTTTAAAATTATTCTCAATTATTTCTCAGTTTCAAAACGAATTCCTAAAGATTCAAAATTACAATCACAATTTGCTTGCTAAAGTGATAGCAAATGAACCACTGTATCAGGTAATTAATATGTCTTTATTTGTTGCAGTGGGAATAGTTTGATGAACTATTAGGGAGAATATATCGTCTTTAAATCCAAAAGTTCATTAAAACAATTCCATGTAATTTACACATTTTGCATATTTTGGTCATTTATATAATAATATAACAATTTTTATAGAAAGGAGGTAAACATGTGAAAATTTTATTATATATTTTATCAAGTGTCATTTCATACTACCTATAATACTAGACTCCAAAAGGTAGGGAGAAAAACAAAAATGAGCCAAACAATAAAACATCTTGAAACCCTTTCACCCAAAGTAAAATAGATCTACCACTACCACCCAAACCTATTAAAGTTTTATGGGCAAGAAACAGCAATACGTGGTAATATTAAGAAGCCCACCTTAATACAATTGTTTTCACAGCCTTGCAAAATGTCAATAATGAGAGGACCAGCCATGCTTTTGGAGGTAAGGTGTTTCAACTGTCAGGGCTATCAAAGAGGCCTGGTTCATGGCCCTCACATGTTCATAAGAATGGATTTTTTGCGCTGCACCCCTCTAAAATGGGCAGAATCCCATTAAGAAAAGATACAAAAAACATCATTGTAGGAATTACACAAATTGACACAACATAAATTGTTTCCGTTGCCTAGATTGTATTGGAAGACAATAGCGGTTACCTGTTGTTGAAGGTAAAACCTAAGCTTAAATTTTGTCTTTGAATACATACCTTTATCATATTACAGTACAAGTCAGCTTGGTGGTTATGTTATTTTTCATACAGAACATTTAAAGTGTTTTTGAAAGAAAGTGGCATTTACTTGTTTATAACATTTATATGCCACCGATTTCACAGTCAAGGGACTCATTTGCATGTCCATCCATCTTGCTTCTTAATATTTAATGCAGCAATTATGCTTTGTTTCATGATGGCTGAATTCACATATCACATTTTAAAAGTCCAAAACCAAACTCATTGCAATTCAGTGAAGCAGTAGAATTTTTAGTAAAAAAAATTATACTTTCATAACTGGGGAAGATATCCAAGGTTTAAGCATGAGATAGTTTTGGGATATCTGGCAATGTGGCTAAGCTTAAGGACCCTGCCTGAGTCAGGTGTTGTTTGCAATTACTACCGTGTTTCTCCGAAAATAAGACACTGTTTTATATTAATTTTTGCACCCAAAGATGCGCTAGGTCTTATTTTCAGGGGATGTCTTAT